>UXGD01001683.1:0-32190 GCA_900474315.1 Torymus auratus
GATTTACGCACAATATTAACATCAGCAATAATATTTAAGAATATTAAATTTTGAGTTTAGAACGGTCATCACTTTTTTTTAAAGAGAGGATATGACAACAATCAAACAATACATTGTCTTATACGCAGAAGACTATACGACACAAGTCGTTTTATACACAGTTTAGTTTTAGCCAATCAGCTCGATTCTTAAGCGCAACAGCCTCGCGTCAGTCACGTCAGTGTCAACCAATCACAAGTTTATTTTGATCGGATTTAACCAATCACAAACGTCTTATGTTGGCCTCACGTTCCACTCATCACTTTTAAGATAAGAAAAAGAAAATTAAAACATACATTAAAAGCAGTATATATAAACAATGATAATAATTTGGAACGAATATGTTCCGCAATACTGTCGTTTATCCTCAGGTATAGCCAAAAGTTCCTAATATCTCTCAAGAAAGCCACAACATTCCTCCAAACATGTAAATTTCCAACTCCAACCTATCATCCGCCCCCAATCCTATAGACGACATCCTTCCGTCGTCACCCGTACGCATTATTAGCCTGTATCTACACAGTGCCACGAGCGTACAGAGCGACGCAACGGTGCGGTCAAGCTTCCGCGCACCCGTAGCCGCAATAACTCACCGCTACAGGCGCACATCGAAGCCAAAGCCCAGCAGCAGCGGCAGGATCCTGCAGGAGCGCAACAGCATAAGTCGGCCGATCAATCATCCCTCCTCAATCGTATCTGTATCTCATTCCGGTAACGCGTCCAACTGTATAATCCGCCGCCTTGCCACAATACACGTGCGCGCCGCGCAACAGAGTCGCCTTATCGCGCGCGTCATCCGCAGACGCGGCCACAGCCGGGAGAAAAAAAAGAGGAGGAGAGAGAGAGAAAGAAGAGTGGGTGGAAGAGAGAGAGAGAGAGGCGGAGTAGGAGAAAAGTCGGTTATTTATCCGGCGCTGGATATATACACCGAGATAAGGGACGAGCGCACGATCGCGAGACCAATGTGTGCACGTGTGTGTGGGTATACATGTATGTGACACACAGGTTCCGTTATTATTGGTTGCGAGGGCTTCACGAAATAAAACAAAATAATCGAGCGAATACATTCGCACACGGACACATCTATATCCAAAAATAGCACATGCAAAGAATCCCGCGCGCGCTCTCGTATGTGTAGATACTTCGTATACATACCTATTTGCACGTATGTGTATATACGTATACATACGCGAGTGCGCACATGTGTACAAAGAGAAGAGAGCGAGAAAGAGAGGGGGAGAGACGCGGGCCGCGGGTTTCGCGGGGAACGCGGAAGCAATATATCCTCGCGAGAGCGTGGAAATCTACTCCCGATTGTATCGAATTGAATCGGGCGAGCGAGCGCGTGGGGAACCCCCTCGGCTCTTCTCTCTCTCTCTCCTTCCCCCCCATCGCTACCCCATCGATTTCACATGCTTAGCACCCTTGTCTCTTCGTCTCTCTTTCTCTCGGTACCCCCCTGACCCGCCCCTCCTCCCCTCCCCTTTCCTTTATTCGACTTTTCCCGCAGTTTCCCTTGCGCGAGCGCGTCCCCCCCGCGCGCGCGCCTGTATTTTTCTCTTTGTTTGGAGCGTGCGCGTCGCGTCGCTTCGGGGCTGTTGCGCGCGGCGTCAAGCGTACGTATATATACACACAGCGCCGTGAATCTTCTTACGTTTCTTTTATCCTCTTTGTCGGCTCGGCACCGCCTTTTGCACATATTAAGCTCGCATTTTTCTCGTAATGAAATTCAGCTGATTCCCCGCGGGGTGTGTGGGATTTTCCCCGAGAGCCCGATGCGGCCGACCAGCAGTGGCTCTTCTTCACTCGTTTTTATAATTGTTCGGTAATATGCGGATGCTCAATCGGGGTAGAGAATGTATATATATAGAGTTCGTGAATGATCTTTTTTTAGGTTTATTATCATTCAGATTGAAGGGTCGTGGGAGAGGTTTTATAGAAAGATTTTCGTACAGCCGATGGGTAGTATTTTGGGGAATACAGAAATGTGAGTGAGGTATGAAGTGCCTTCAGGCTCAGGATTTAAAAGGGGTTGAATGAATCGTGGTCTTAATTGTGAAGGAAAGAAATGGCATTCTATGAAAGCAAGAAGAGTAATATATTCTTTAAATAACTTGGCTGAACCCTTCGTGCTCTCGAATATAATTGTAATGTAACTAAATATTCAATTTATTGATTTGGTTTATTTATTTCCACTGATGTGCGACGTAAATATTTTTAAATTAAATTTATTGGATAGAATAACGTTAAAAATAGTGCATAAATCAATTTCATTTTTCATCAGGAAGGCATAATGTCCAAGCGGCAAATAGAGTGTTAGAAGATTAAAAGCGCACATGTGCCGGTTTGCCTTCAACAGGCTACTTTTGGGTCTATTTATAATGTAGAACACCCTACTAACAGTAAGTAGCTCCATAATAAAGTATTGCTTCCCCTTACCGCATTGGGATTGTTGTTCATAGTGCTTTTATATTCTATTGGGGTCAAAATATTTTAGAAATAATTATTGATTATGCCAAAGAAAAGGGAAATATCAAGATAAGTATCATTTTTAATAATTAATTAATTACTTAATGCACAAAATTTAATAATTATACATTTCAAATAGTCTAATGGTAAGTTATTTAAAAGATATTCTTTCTGGATTATTTTTGAAATTTGGCAAATACATATTTTATAAGTCGGATATTTTTAAATAAACCTCAGAATCAATACACCGAGAACGCAATTTAGCGAGTTAATTTTCATCAATCAACCGACCTCGAATACCCTTTTACAATTTTATTTCTATTGAAATCCGTCAATTCTCGTGTAGTCTCTGTGAAATTAAAAATACTACGATATATATTACACACGAGAAAGGCGCAGTCGGGCTGTATATATCGAAAATCGGAGCCATACATGTATAGGCACTCGTGAATTGAGCTGCTGCGTCGACGTACCGTGAATTACGAGAGCAGAGGAACCGCCGCCTGAGAGAAGCTCTCGTGTATAAATATTGATTCTAACGTGGATGGGGGCACTGTTGAATGTGCGGGGGAATTGCACCGGCTCTGAAAAATCGGAAATTTAATGCCGGAGAGGGAGTACGAAAAAAAAGAGTTCTGGCGCTGCCTCGCGCGCCTGCACCCCATTTCGATAAGTGGCGAGAACCTCAGCCTTATATTGTGGATGCTTTGCGTGTTTACGTACGCATGCGATGAAGGGGGTGGCTGCGTGAGCATGGATATTTACTGAAAAAGGTATACGTCGACGCACAATGAACCGCTTGGTTCGGTTGCCGAAGATTTAATGAGAGATTAATTAAAATTTTAACGGAGGGTGAAATGAACGATGAAAACCACAAGAGTGACTTTACGGTAATAGTTTGTTTTGGGGGCTGCTTTTGTGATAAAAATTATACGAGGGGAGTTATGAGGATCGTAACGATTTGTGCGGTTTTGAGGGATATTTTTCGATGAGTCACAGCGATCGTGATTAAGTGTGTCTCAGTTTATAAAGAAGGGACTGCGTAGTTGGCAAGGATTTTAAAGCGGAACGATTTTAGTGGGCTTTTCGGTTAAACTTTTTTTTTATGACTCATGGAATCGAAGAAAAAACGTTTTATGATTTGCGGTTTAAATATAATTAAATTAAATTTAATGCTGCGAGAATGTGTCACGTGTTAAAGCATAAAACTTTATTACAACGATATGAAAAGCTTTTTGTGATATTCTTTTTACAAAATAAAAGTGTAATATTTTAATATTACTTAATATACCTTCATATAATAAAAATTTTATTTACAGTTTAATTACACTGCTTTTTATTTCATGTATATATTTAACTTCAGCAAAATCAATGTTTCATATATATATATAGCATATATCTCCTTAACAAATGACATTTTTTTCCACACCTATACCCCAAATCCTAAATTAATGAATTCCGGCCATAAAAATCACCTACCATTCGCAACGCTCTCAGCTCGCACCCTCCCCGAATTTCATTTTCCCTAAAAAGGAAAAATTATTACGATCGTCAAGCCCAAAACAAACAAATCCCCTTATCACATTATGCGCCGACAATAAAAGCCCGGGCTCGATATAGCGCGCAAAAAAAGCCTCCTGCACGACCATTCGAATGACAAATTATATTTGATCAGCAGCACCGAGGAGGCTCGAATATCTACTAACCAAAAGAAAAAAAAACGACAGGGCCATCAAAATCAGTACCCGGCGTCCCCACTCCCGCGCGCAACAGCGTCTATACACTGTACGTACACATACAAAGCGTATATATATATGCATGTATGTACGTATACACTTGCAGCGTCGCACTTACGTCGATGAACCACAGATGTCACTAGGCTTAGCGAATGCGGGCTTACAAATACGCATAGTCCGCGTATATACGTGCGTGTGTATAGAGAGCCGAGGGTGTAGAACCGAGAGATGGGCTATTACTTATTAATGGCCGGCTTATCGGGCGTCCGGAAAAGATATTGGGGGCATTAGTACCAACTGCGCGTCCGTGCGCGCGCACATGATATCTCGCGGCCGCGCGAGAGCAGCAGTGATTAGGAAGTTTTTATGGCGCTTCTGGATCACGCGCGAGCGCCAATAAAAGGCTCTCGCGTTTACGAAACCCGAAATTACCCGCAACCGCAGAGAGAGAAATAGAGAGCGACAGGGTCGTGGAGGTTATTAGCATCATGCGTTCGCGAAGGGACGAACGGAAACGAGTAATAAATGCGCAAGTGATTCTCCTAGTGTGCGCGAGAGAGAGAGAAAGAGCGGGAAGTGTAACAGTACACCGATAAATTAGGCAAATATGGGCGGGATGTTGTCATTGGTATGTTAATGCGCGGTAGCTTCGAGGGCGCGCACTGGATTTATCGGTGTGCGCGCCGAGGGTGTTATTTATTGCTAATTATGCCGCAGTCTTTGTGCCGCGAGGTTGCAATAGTTTTCCCGTATGTATAGAGGTGTAGTACGTTCGATCGGGACCGTGGCCGTCCTGATTAATCCCCGATGATAAAAATGCAAATCCGCGAATTTTTCGGGTACAGGGGGCTATACTCACTATACACACTGTTTCCCTTTATCCCCGGCTGTGCGATCCGCGTCGGCAAAGGTGTATACGAGGGGCGTCGTATATGAAAACTCCATTAAAATTCGAAAAGGGATGCGCCGCTGTAGTTATTAATTCAGAATGCACTCGACGTACGTCGAATCTCAATGGAGATTCGCCCGTCGGCTGTGGGCCGTGTGTGTATAGCCGTGTTGAGTATATAGGGGTGCAATGCGACCTGTTTCGTTCATGTTGAAAGAGAGAAGAGAGCAGAGCCCAGGAATACTACGTAGATTTTTCTTCGCATGTGCGCGTGAGATATTTACAGGAGGGGAAGGAGAAAAAAAGCGAACTATGTATACGCAGTTTTTGACTGGATTCGCTGCCAATGGAAAATGAATTGTTTGGGTGTGGAATTTTATAGTATATCGCGGGCATGCCTGTAAAGTGCATTCAGGTCTATTATTTACATTTTTTTTTTTTTGGTCCGACAACCATCCACTTTGTTTTCTTTTATTCCAATATACAGTTATTCTCTATCCTGGTTCTAAAAAAGTATACGCTATTGAATATATTCTATATTGTTTTACATCGTTGTATAAAACAAAATAAATATACTGAATATTGGCTATATAATCGATTGACTGATAGTTTCAAATTATTCTTCCATATAGGTTATCAATATAACGATATTACTATACACAGCGGATGAAAATAAACTATATATAATAGTAACGAATTCTTAAAATCAAACATCTGCCGAAAACGCTTGCGCAATTTTCCATTTCAACCACGCGGCTTCCGCAACGCATCACTCTCAGAGCCGGCTTATTTTTTACCATCCGCCGCGTGCAGTAGCTCCCACGTAACGACCTGGCAACGTAATAATGAGGAACACGCAGTCGCGGACCACCCGCGCATGCCACACATATATATACGCTTTTGAAAAATCAATTTCGCGCGAAACTATAAAGGGAGCGAGACGGCGGTGCAGTGACGCTCTCGTCTTCTTCCAGCCGTGTAAAAAGTACGCTCGAAAAGTTCGTCGCGAGTCCCTTTTTTTCTCTCTCGCCTCTCTCTCGTCCTCTTACGGAGACAAGACTTCCCAGAAGAGGAGGAGATCCGTGCGTAGGTGCCGCGCAACACTTTGTCGGCGAGTTTATTATTCATATATACGAGCGTGTGTGCTGGTGGGGAGACTTATTTCGCTTTTCGAGTACGGGCGAATGTCCCGGTGTTCCTTTACTATTTTCAGCACACCAGGCGTTTGTTTTCCAAGAGTGTAGAGAGGAAAGAGTCGTGTACTGTGACTGCTAATGAGATATTCCGGATGCTTCGAGTTGCTGTGTAGCTCGTGTATCGTATATGCACTCTCAAGGGGGTCGAGAAAAATCGGTAACAAAGAGGGGAATGGAGGTTCCAAGAGTAATATGGTTATTTGTTAAGAAAATATACAGTTACGAGAATGTCGTATGGAAATGTATTAATTTGTGGTATTTTGAGGCGGTATTCATGGTACCACCCAAATGTGTTTGAACATTGGTCTAAATTTAGTATACCATACATAAGAGTATAACAAAAAATTTTCATTTTTAATTAATCAGAAATAACCGAAAAGAAATGATGAAATTTCATAATCATGTGGGACATGAAGAAATTCCTTTAAAAAATTTTCATTTACTAGAATTTTCGATGCAATATATAAAAGTATAGTAAAAGAAAACAAAAGGGCGAGGAATGCCCGAAACGTATGAAAATATTTGCCGTTGCTGTATATATTTGAGTCCGGGCGGAACAAACGCATTCCCGGGTGTCATTTAATTAGCCGGCCTAGCGCGTGATTAATGCCCTCCAAGTGCATTTTATTGAGGAAACGATGATATGTATTATTACGCTTATGATATATTCGGAATGCGCAATACACGCGTGCTTTTTCTAATACATTCTGCGCATGTGGCGAATAGGAGTCGAGGCACGAAAAACCAGTCGGCTCTGTTCAGCGTCACTTTTCCACTTTACGTCTGCGAGAGCGTAAGTTCATTTTTTGCCCTCGCGTCACGCTTGCATACTCGATTTAAAAAAATATACAGACTAGAGAGAGGGAAGTGGAAAGTATGTTGCGATGGCTCGCTTCTCGTTAGATGAAAATGTACATTGCAATAACAATGAGGATTATATACGAGTATATGAAAATTTGTCTGTGCTATGTGTTCTGAAAATGTGTTTTTTCACGGTTAAAAAAAGCCATTTCGTGATATTAAAAAATGAAGTCAATTTTATTAAGGCATTCATTATGGACTTATTTATATAAATGTTTTTTTCACGTGATAATTATTTTTTATTTGCTTTAAATGATAAAAAAAGAAACTTCTTGAACTATTTTCCATGAATTTTATTTGAAAAAATATATCTAAAAAAAATATCTAGAAAAAATATATAATCTAATTTAATTCGCTTAACTCACTGAGATTAACCTTGAACAATTAAAAGCTGAGCGAACGAAAGCCGTAACCTCATATCTAGAAAAATCACATCACGTAGCGGCGATGCAGGTTTTCCGCACCTCTATATGAAAAAAAAGAGAAGTAATGTGAATCAAGGCCTCAGCGACGTAAATCTCGACGAGCACAAGCGGCGTGTCGCGCTTCGCGATATTATCGCGCTCCGAGATGAGAAGTGAGAGAGCGAGCGAGGAAAAAAGGTGGCCAAAGTGTGCTCTCTCCTCTCCTCGTACGCCGCTCAACAATCGTGAGAAAGGTGAATGTGTAACAAGGCAATGGCTCTGTCGTAGCGCATACACACATCGCACCATAAGATAGAAACTCACGACGGCTACGTGCTGATTGACAGGGGAACGACAGCTCCTTTCAGCCGCGGAGGAGAGGCGGCTTTTGAGATCTTGGGCGAGCGCGGAGACATTAACGACACGTACGAAATTTACGGATCTCCCACTGCGGCCCAAAACGTCAAGCTTTTCGTTAAACTTCGTCCCTTGAGCGGTACTGCTGTTTCGTTGTGTGCGGTTGCGCGACGTACTTATATACTTCCGCGCCGCGATATACTTATTTGAGAGCCTAAATCAGAGGCCAGTATTGCGAAGTCGTTACTCGACGCTGTCGTTACACGCGACGTTAAACTTAGCGGTGTGGTACTTTGTTGGACGCTTACGGGGAGAGTGTAGAAGTATAGTGTATAAGTCACCTCGGGTCACGGATGCGGTACGGTTTTTGTTGTACAAATATGAAGGAAGTTGCAATGGGTCACGTTAGAGCTATAAAAAATGTGGCGAATTCATTGGCTACTGGCTTCCTTGAACTAAAGTTATTGTTTAAGTACATTGATTGTTTACATCAATATTGGTGAATGATTGGGATTTATCAACGTGCATATTTTGTACATATTTTATTTTTTCAAACTTATTTTACTAAAATTCACTTTAGTTTTTCATTTTGTAAAAATTTCTTTCATTTTATACAAAAGCTCTTTTTGCGACCTTTTTAGACAGTCGTGTGCATCCCCAGACTATGGCCTAACGTGGCACACTAATATGGATTATAGGACTGGTTTTCTATGTAAAAAGGCTGCGTCGTTCGAATTTGAAATCACATCATTTGTAGGTCAGAAAATTACTGATGAGAAATATGCATGTTAATTTAATCTTAGAAATACGTCACAGACGTAACAATTTAATAATTCATTTCTGTTCAGTCGACTGCTCAATATACTTAGGTTTGCTTTTTCTATCTGACTCATAATTTTTAATATACATGTCCACGTTAATATTAATCACTGCACTTTAATATTTCTTTAATCCTCTGTAAAAATAAAATCATCAAAATATTTTCCGCGTGTGCTACAATATATTAGCATATTTACTTCTAATGAATATAAAAAAATTGACTTACTTTACAATAAGCTGATAGAATGCCATGACCTACCTCTTGTTCATAATTTTGATAATTGAGTGTTACCTTTGGATAATATTGTAATATAAAATAATATATATAATTCGAATTTTAAGTTGTATTAAGAAAAAGATAACTGACGGGAGATGGACTATTCATGTCTCACACACCTTAAGCTACGTTCAAAGTTCAGATTTTTTAGTATACTTTGAGGTATAAAGAACAAGAAAAATCAGTTTGCAGAAGGTAAATAAAAAAAAGAAAAAATTTCTACAACTTTAAGGATATCAGAATTACAGGTTTTTTTTTCGAATTTTGTTACATATTCCTAAATTCTTATTCTTATTCTAATTAACCTGACGATATCAAAGTAGAGAATCCTATAAAAACCCATGTAAATAATGTATCTACATTTAGAAAATATTTTGCGACAGCATTCTCACAGCCTTCGAAACGTTAATATCACTTCTCCCACTAACAGTCCGTGAAAATTTTGTCCGCCGACCGGTTCAGTTTAACGGCTTTAGTCAGAAGCCGTAAAGCCGAAAAAACAAACGAACCTTCTCCGGAGCATCGCTCTCTCGTCTCCGAGAAAAAGGTGACTAGTTTCACACCGGCTCTCTCTCTCTCTCGCAACATGCACATTGCCCTTTGAGCCCCTCGCAAGTTCCGCGGTTCACGGCCTTCGCGATCCACGCGAGCAGTCAGCCTCGGCTCAGATTGTGATCGAGCGAGAGAGCCATATATATATACAGTTGGGCGCGGACGTGCTGGCGATTCTCGCGAGATTACGAACGAGCGAGCTAGCGCGAGGAAAAGTCCGCTTCTTTACAGCGCGAGCGCGCAAAGCTCATTTCGTCTCGGGGAAAAGCGTATATTTCTGATAGGAGTTAGATTAGGTATGGGCGCTAGTAGTCTGATATCGGCAAGCGAAATCGGCAGCGCAGATGGACAATTGACTCCGTACGTGAGTAAAAGAGCTCACGACGCGTATGTATATAGTTTAGGGGTTCCTGTATACATCGATTAAGCATACGAGGGGTAGCTTTTATGGACTTCCTGTCTCCCTCTCTCTCTCTGTCTCGCTTCTCCTACCTCTCTGTTTTGTCTGCATTTCGAGAGCTTCGTTCGCAGCTATTCGCTGGTTAATTTGTTAGCTTGATAGACGGATTATGACTTCGGCCGCGGCAGTATTTTCCTCATGCGTCCCGGCCATTTGTATTGGTCTTTCAGGCTCGTTATACGTGTGCACGTATAGCGCGAGATAGCTTATATGGTGTATACATACGATGGCCGTGGTGTTTTTACGATAAAGAAGATTAGAGATCGACGCATTGCGGTTTAATCTCCTTTCTCCACGGCTATTGAAGAATACGTGAATGGAATAATATTCACCGCGAGTCGTTAAAGGAAAATATCGAGCTTAATTGTTTGTGATATTTTCGCTCATAGCAACTAAAATTTACAGCCAAATTTAAATACGCTGCTTTGCACAATTGTAGTTGATAAAGTAAAATATTATAATCTGTGGGAAAAAAAGAATGGTAAACTTTCAATAGAGTACTCAAAGCATAAATGAGCTTGTATTATCACTGTTCTATTATTAGTTGTGACAAATTGTCTTGTCAACGGCATTTGCATTTGAATGCATACAATTACATCTACTTCTATTGCATTAAATTGCAATTTAGTATTGCATTGTGCTGTACTGTGGTAGATGGATCTTGCGCTAGAATATATTAATTCTCGCCTATACACACGAAAATTATAATCACGCAACACATACTGACGCTATTGTTCGGCAACTAGAAATGCGAATCATTAATTTTAGGCGATCCGATGACACGTGTTAATCCAGCCCTGGATTACTGAACTTTGGAAATTTATCAAGAATAGCCCGTGTAAATATAGAGGTATTAGATGCGCAATAATCGAAATGATGTCACCGAGGGCACGTTACGATTGATGGATTGGGTATTATGGGTCGGAAGAAAAAAAATGTAGGTATTACGTTGTGAATGGGGGATAACAGAGAACGAAAAGTACAATCATTTGTCGTTTAGCTGTGAATATGTACGTGTGTGTTGAGTCTAATGAAGTAGGTGGGTTGGTTTTCAACGTTATTTAATGTAAGGTTTTATTCGAAGACAGTAAACAGGTCTAATAATTTTGCTGTTGACCATTTATTGTTGGTAAATAAATAACTATAATTCTATATTAAAACTACCAATATTCCTTGATAGAAATTGAAAGTGCTCCCGAAAAATTTGGACCAATGGAGATTAGAACCCCCGTTCACGGTCGCACGTCTCCGTAGCTCCCTTTTTGCGAGGACCTCGCACCCACGAGTATTTGGGTTTCAGACCTTTCTAAATGATTTCACTGTTAGAAATGTCCTTAAATTTAAAAAACTTTTAAGTTACAAATTTACTGAATTTTAAGAGTAATGTAATTGAACTTAATTTAATATTCAAATATATTAGGTTTAATTTAAAAACAATAAAATTACGGCACAAGTATAAATAAATGCCAAACGTGAAATTTGATTTTTCCCGCCCTATACCGCCGGCCAGAGGGTTGTGTGCGCACCGCCACTAGGCGGCGTGCCCTCTCCCTCTGGTCTCACGTAGCTAAGTAAGCCGGCCCAAGGAGATATAGGAGCGCGACCACACCGATAGCCTTTGCCATTTGGTTATCAACAACGACCGAAGTTTATTTAATTAGTTATTATGATTATTTCGATAAATTATTAAGATTAGAAAATGTTAAGTTATTTTCAAGACAATACAAGATTCCTTACATTCTTGACACCACAATATTGATATTGTATTGAAAACTGTATATAATATTGTATAATATTGTATCGAGTATTGTCTTGAATATTGAGGCAAGACAATATAATATCAAGATTAATCTTGCTATTTATTATTCTTTTCTTACAATATAACACAACACAATCTCTAGGTGTGAAATAATTAAAAATACCTTTTTCCGAATATATTCTTTTTAATGTTATTAAATCGATGCATAGAATCGGTTCAATTCAATTCACTGCGATCCCAGTAACCTTCTTAAGGTGGTTCTATTAAAATCGTAAAGTGTGCATATGAAAATAATATTGAAGGCTGTTATTGTTCAGGTTTTCATGAACAAATTGGTATAGTTTTAGGTGCAAGTTGCCGACCAAATACTTGAAATAATATTGTTTAAAAATTTGTGTTTTAACATGGAAAAATATGGGAGCCATGCTGTTGGCTTGGAAAAGTATTGAAATTGAAGTACTTCAACACTGCAGAATTATAACAAAAAAGAGATATCGAAAAAATAAATTTCATATTTTCTAAAGGTATTAAAAATATACCAGTAGGTGAATAAAATAAAAAGATATTTTAGACCAAAGTCGAAAAAGTGATGGTCGGAAAATTGAACATTTATTATTAATTAATTTATCGTTTCAAAATATTTCTTAAATATTGAATGAAAATAAAATTTTTTAATACTCAATTGACTTCAGACTTTTAATAGAACCACCTTAAAGAAACTTACGATCAGCCCGGATAATAAGCAGGACCGATGGTTTTTTATCTCTCTCTCTCCCTCTCTCTCTCTCATTTCTCTCGCTTCACTAGTATATACCACCCCATATACCACATCGACGTGGCGAGGCTAACTCCGCGAGAGTTGGACGCGCGCGGACTCGTTACCCGGCGCTCTGAGCGCCATAAGTATCGCTTAGCCGCCGCCACCACCGCCGCGCTGTACTCTCTCGACTTTGCCGCGGATTTACGAAAGCCGGCGCGAGAACTGGGTCTCTCTCTCTCACTCTCTCGACGATCGCAATCAGTGAGCTATTGAAATGGGGCCGCCATTGGCGCTTCCTGCTTTTCCGTCTCTCTCTCTCTCTCTCTCTCTCTCTCTCTCTCTCTCTCGCGCTGTCTCTCTCGCTCTCCCGCATATCACCTTCCGACTGCGCACAGGCGAGCGTTAAAACTGCGCTGAACCCCCGCGTGGGCGCTGTTAATGGCTCTTATTATCGTCATTTGGCGAGCGCGCCGGAGGGTCGATGCGTCCGATTAAAGCCTGCTGCCGCTGCTACGGAGCGCGTCCTGCGGCTCCAGCCGCTTAGGCTCTATTCTTTTTTCTGATTTATGTATATTGCTCCGGCCTGCGAAATCTCGGTCCGCGGCAGTTTATAAGAGAACCGGCACGCGTCTGCGGGCATAGCGGAACCTGGCCACGATAACAATGACGATTCGGAATTTACGACACTTTCTCGCATGTGAGCACGCACGCATATATATGTATATAGCGGTGTGGTGGTTTCGTGCGAGTGCCACGTGCCGCACACTCGAGCTGAGTTTGTTTATAGCTGGCGCCTTGTGCGGATTGTAGGTATATATGGCTTGGTGGGTGCATACCTTTGGAAAGTGCTTGGTAATCAAGATGCAGTGATTTCCCGTTTACGCTGGAAGCATAGATAAACTTCGTGATTTGATAAGTTTTAATTAAGATAGAATGGTTATAAATAATTGTTGCTAAAACTTGAATATTCGATGGTAAGTGCTTTTCGACGCCTAATTCTACAAAAGAATTTAAAATATTGTTTGAAATTGCAGAACATTTACTCATTATCTGACAATATGTATCTACATAATTACCAATTATTACTAAAATTTTATCTAAAATAATTAACTTGATAATTTGAAAGAAATAAAAGCGGCTTCAAATAGCTTTAATTTATGTTCAAAAAAGATCCAACTCTGAGTCTTCGAAGTATCACACTGAACTTTCAGCTACTCAAACATAAATCGCCGTTTAAAAAGCTTTGGAAAAAAATTTTAACGACGACTTCACATTCATTTTAAGTCTGCTTGTTTACACCCGCGTGTGAGCCCCCTCCTTTTCTCCGTCGTTCAGTTCGCACATCGAATGCCAAAAGACGCACACGTGTTCCTCGCTCATCGCAACTGTACGACGACGAAGAAGAAGAAATCCCGAAAAGTATATACGAACACGGCGCGCTTCTCAACCCGTAAATTTTCCGGGCATAAATCCTCGAGTGAGGGGAAAAAGTTCAACTTCCCGTGGCTCGTGAGAAACGATTTACTTTGATCCCACGATCGGCGGCAGAAAAGTAAAAACGCACACGTACAAAGAGACAGGCGGGTGGAAGGAGTTCTCGTTCTCTCTTTCTCGCGTTTCTATATAAAAGCTCAGCGGGAAGCTCGCGTTCGCGCGCTGTTTGTACGACGAAATTCGAAGAGCGCGAGAGCGCTTATTACGAGTGCACGCGGAAAGGGTGTAGGAGAGAGAGCGAGGAAAAAGTCTCCGAGCAATTACAAAAATAGACGAGGCTCCGGGTGACGTGTGTGCGCGAGCGATCTGGCTGAGACCTCGCTTTCGTGTAATGGCGTGTGTATGTGTTCTCAGCTATATAGCCCATATGCGCTTAAGCGAGAGGAAAAATAGTAATTAAGCGCTTGCCATCAGGGTCTTTTGTTCTGTCAAACATTGAATCGCTTTTCCATTTCATTGTTAGCATTTTACATTCTGTGATTAGTTAGAGCGTTGGGTAATAACTCGTAGGATTGCCAGATGACTATATCAGTGTTTGTTTTTTTTCCGCTTTATACCCGTCGACGTTGAACATTTGTAGTCTTCATTTGCACATTATTATTCTAACGTTCTCATTAGCTAACAGGTGAGGGATCATGGTTTAATTGTAGTTAAAGAGAGGCTTGTATGGCCTTTAATGTTACCATTTATATTATTAACGAAGATTATACCTACGAAATTTCAGTTGTATTATATTTGTGTAAAAAATTATGTTTTATTAACTAATAGTAACTCTATAAATATGTATGTTAGAACATTCACTGCAAATATTATCAAAGATATAAGAAAAAGATTTTTGTGTTTTCTTTAATTGGTGTGGAATAATAGTTTTCAGTCATTTTTGCTTGGCATAAATCTCAAGAAACTCTTATTACATTAAAATATCAAAGAAAGATAAAAAGAAAGAAATTCTAGGTATTAGAAAAATTGACTATTTCAAAGCTCGTGCTTTCACTGAATGTAAGCAGATACATTTAAACCTGCAATATCCAGACCTATTTCCTGGCGCGAATAAAATTTCGAAGAAATATCAAAGATCATTTATGATCTTTATGTCACTCGATTATGCAGCAAAAAGTTTCTTCAATTTTTTGAGTTTTCTTGATTTCTGTCCGTTAAAAGTGATTTAGTCAGGGGTTTAGATCGAAAATGGTCCGCGATGACCTGACATCCCCAGTTATTTTGGTAATTCTAGGTTTATTAGATTAATAATCTAGAAAAGGCGAAAAACGTCAATCCTACAATTACAGCTTTAACAATGTATTCGTCAAGTCAACTTTACCTAAAATATATTTTTAAATCGTATTAATTCAATTTCTTCCGAGATCTTAGTCTCTTCTCTCATCATAAAATTAAGCTTGGCAAATTATTCGATTTTCACGACGAATTCACACGATTGCCGCGTGTAATTGTAACGCGCTCGCCAACTGCAGCACATCTGTGAAGTATAATTCCATCGCCGTCTTTTTTCTTTTCTCCACTCTTCACGAGCGCGCGCAACTTTAACAGCTTCGTTCATCGTGTTTTTTTCCCTCCTTTTTCTTTCTCGCATGCCTCGTATAAACGCGAGTCGAAAAGTATATACGCTCACGTGACTCACGATGATACGCGGGCGCGGGAAAAATGTTTCGTCTCAGCCGCGCGCGAAGTTAATTTTGAACGGAGGAAATCGAGAGGGACACACGTGTGCGCCACCTATATATATGTGTGTGAGCGAGGGCGAAGAACGAGACGAAGAAGAAGAAGAGTGAGCGAGTGAGAGGGGAAGGGGAGAACGGTGCGAATAGCGCGGAAGAACGATTAGGGCAATAGCTTCATTAGGACGCCGCGAGGGCAGAGTTGAGAAAGAGTGTATAGGGGAATGGGAGTTAGAAGGTAGAGAAAGAAAGTGGGAGAGGGGAAAGAGAGACATACATAAATCTCGATGATTAGCTACCGGGGAGTCGAGGCGTGGAGTCCTTCACGGTGCTCTCGTCTTGTGCCCTTTGCGTGTCCGCCTTCCCCTCACTCATATAGAGTATCACTGCTACTCCTTCGACTCTGACTACTAAAATTACTACCATTAGTATGCCCTATGAGAAGCGCGGGCTAAGGTGCCACTTCCAAAGGGTTAGACACAGACTGTCGTGCAGATGTTGCGTTTGATGTCACGTAATATTGTTTAACGATTATTTTTAGAACACGTGATGTGCTGTTGTTTTATCTAACAATAAAAGTGAATTGTTAACAATTTTATATTTTTGTCACTATAGTCCTGAACACGTAATTAATTTTCCAGTAAAATTTACCATAGAATTCACGATGATTGTCCTAATTATTACTGCTATTTGGAGAAAATATGCCAGAACTTGGGTATTGTTGTCTCGTAGTCGTACCGTCTGCACTGTAATGTCAGCTATGATTTTCACGAATTTTTAAAATATAAATCCTCTTAGCGTGTATAATACACTGAAATGAATAGTTTACATTCTGAATTATTATTTCGACTATTTCATTCTTGACATATGACGTAATACATAATGTCACGGCATACTTCGAATGCTTCCTCAAGCTAAAGACAACCGAGTTGCGGTAACCGACAACCAAAGGAAGTCGAAACCGAGATGAGAGGGTGAGGAGGATTGGAAGGACGCCGGCAACGACGATGACTCGAACTCAGGACTAATTAACTAGCATGCAAGCGCGCACACGGCGCACGTGGTAAAGCGCTTTTGCATTCTCGAGGAGCGAGAGGGAGGGATGCTTTCCAGGTTAGATCATTCTTCACCTGACGCCTGGGTTTCTCCGGGCGGTTCATAAAGCCGGTCCTCTCTCTCTCTTACTTCGGAACACTGCTTGTTCAGCAAGCCCAGGAATTCCCTTTGACGCGTCCGAGTTAAATTTTCCTCCATGTGTGTGCGCAAGTGGCGTGCAACACCGAATTCCTCGAGGAGTGAAATTTCCTTCCCGATTATTAAAGCATCGAGTATTAATGCATCCCATTGAAACTCGCAGGCCGGGCGCGTTGCATAATTAATTTCCTGTCCGCCTTTGTGAGATTTACGCGGCGTGGCTGAGAGGTCGTCCCGAATATATATTATATACGTTGCGTATGCACTCGTGTCAAGCTAGGTATTTCTATAAAGCCTATCGAATTTCGCACTGGAATCGCTTGAATCAACATTTGTTCCGCACAAAACGGAATTAATACGGCAGGAGAAATAACTTACAAAACGTATACTTTTGATAAGCCATTTTATTCTATTTATTTTGACATGTTTTTCTCATCACTCCGAATTAGAGTCTCAAATCGATCAACAACAAATCTGACTCTTCGCAACGCATTTCATTTGTGTTTTTTTCTATTCTATTTTTATACACCATATTACAATCATTTCGCAATATACAGTTTTAATAATGTATAATAATTATTCCGTAACAACATTGTCTTTTGGGAGAGCTGGGGTGGCGTTTCTTAGGAGAGAATATGCATAGGCGTGTAATGGAATATTGATATCTACCTCGACATTTGATTGAAGACAATTGTAAACGAATTTGGTTGTAGGTAGATTGTTAAAGATTTAAAGTAATTAGTTATTTTCACATTGTTGTAATAGAATTCAAGCATAATCAACTATAGTAATTGACAGAAAATTGTAACATCTTTTTTTGGATTTTTATGCGAAATAACATCAAGTATATCAGCGTCACTATTTGTCATTTTTTTGATACGATGAAAAGAGAGTCTAACAACTATAGTATTTATTGCTGCAAAGAGACTTTGTGAATTTAATTTAAATAAAATTTTAATGTTCGCCACGCAAACCATTATAGAGATGTTCGAGTCATAAACAGTTATATATACTCACCGACGTTGATATACTTTCCGCAACATTTGGAATTTTCCATGAAATTTGAATATTTTAACTATAGACATACAATAGCCATAAAATGCAGGCAAAATTAGATTCGTAACCTTTACTACTTTATTATCTCAAATGGCCTACTTATAATTTTTACCCTACCAAAACCCATAACAGCATATGGCGCGTTTTCGTCCATAAAAGAGTTACGATAATGAACTACAAATTCAGCATAATTCTCGTCGTATCTTTATCGCCTCGGCCGTAAAAGCGATTTTTTTTTTGCTTCGCCCAAATCACTCCACGGACCAACCCCCATCAGACACTGTGGTTCGGTCCCCTTTTTTCACGAACCCCCTTCCGCATAAAAATAAGTACGAATTTTTCAGCGCGTCCAGCCGTCCGGAGGCGAAGCCAATTTTTCACCCCTAGCCGCGGCAAGTGGCCCCGGCAATAGACAGGGCCGATAACGACCCACTCCGCCCCTTTTCCCGCGTCGTATGCCCATCTCATACGCCCGGGATTTTCGGCGTCGAAAGCTCTCCTGGCCTGATTATACAAGCAGGAGAGAGCGATTTTTTTTCTCCTCAGAGCCCATAGCAGTATATTCAACGATCGGTCGCGGAATTCCGGAATGGGGCGTTTTTGCGGTTTAAATTTCATAAAGTCGTGGAGCGCGCAGATATATAGTGATGGTGGCGGCAGTAGCGGACGTGGGGCGAGCCGTAGTCATTGGTAATGCATGGCTTGTTGTGATCGCCTCCCATAACGCATCAATCTCGTCCTCGGCGGATCCCCGAAGGGACGTATGAGGAGGGAGGAGTGTGTGTGCGTGTGTGTCTGCGCGTGTACGGCGTTGGTATATGGGAGGTGGTTCTGTCCGAAGCCTCATCCGTCACTCGTCGCTGCGTTCGCGCCTATCGCATTGTACGGGGGTTACTGATTCTTTTATACTGCTCACTCCTTTGTTGGCTTCTTCACGATCAGTTTTAATGGCGTTGCGATATAGCTTCTGATTTCGCTCCCCAATAGTTTGCTAATGGGATTATTGAGTTAGGTAAACTTTCGGAATCCGCTGCAGTATGAAATTTTGAATAATATCAGCTCGGTAGCGTTCTCTTGTGTCCTAATAAGGTGTATAAGGAGGCCTCATTGCAACGATAACAAAGGTTATCGGCAACGTATGCAGTGAAAATAAAAAAATTATTATCTGATATTTCTGAATCTTTAAAAATTTTTGGAATTATTATTGCGCATAGGAGGATGAACAGGGTTGGCCTGTCGTTTATATATCGTCGTTAGTAGAGATTCCGTGAATATATAAGAGAAACAGATGGATAAGAGAGTCACAGCGATCTTTTTCTTTTATAGCTGGTACAAGTCTGTAAAATCATTATTGCAAAAAGCTATGTCCTTCTCCTCCTCGGACGGGAGTGGTCACCCGTGGGAACAAAGCATGACATTGAAAGTATTTGTTGCTAATAGTGTTGAATTTTTTCATACTGCCATGATACAAAGGTTTATTTCAAATGTTATAACATATTAAAATTGATAGTTTACAGAGGTGAACATTTAAGTTATGTGTACGTATGTCGTTACTTATATCGTGATATGCGTAAAAATCATCGTAAGGAATTCTTCAAGTTCACGTAAATCGAAACCCTCGAACCTCTTTAACCCCAAATCGTCTGGGGATGCGAGGTCCATGTAAAGAGGAAGTCACGCAGAGGTACGTCTGTAGTCGAGTTGATTATTTAAAAGATTCTTGAGCCTAAATAGCCAGCGAACTAAGGCCCACGCACAAAAGTGAGTTACGTTGACGTGCGACAGTAAGAGAGTGGATTATACTTATTTTTGCGTGGAACTCGCTGTCTCCGGCTATTCGGCTTTAAGAATTTTTTTAAATAATTGATTCGCTCACTGTCGTACGTTTTCGTAACTCCCTTTTTTGGCAAGGACCTCGCACCGCTCTGCCTCCCGCATTTGGGTTTCAGTCCATTTTAAATGATTTTCTGTTAAAAATGTATTAAAATTTAAGAAGTCAAATTTGAAATTTGATTTTTCTCGCCATATATGTGCCGCCGGTCAGAGCCTAGGTCGCGGGTCGCCGCCAGGCGGCGCACTCCGTCCCTCTGGCCTCATGTACCTAAGTAACTCAGCCCGAGGTGATATAGGAACGTGTCACCGACCACCCGGCCAGGTTTTATCGCTCGCACATATTACGATTAGAAAATGTTGAGTTATTTTCAAGACAAGATTTTTGACACCACAATCTTGATATTGTATCGAAAACTGTATATAAATATTGTATCGATTATTATCTTGAATTTTGAAGCAAGACAATACAATATCAAGATTAATCTTGCTATATCGTGCTGCCCTAGCTGTTGCGATAGTTTTTAATTCGTATGATGAATATAGCAAATTCGTGAGATGTTGAATATCCTGTATTAATAGAAACTCCTACTCCTAGGGCGTATGAGATCAAATGGGAAGACACGGGCATCTTTTTCTGAGGTACTAAGTGGCTCTGTTCGATCCCAGGAAAATCCCTGATCCACTCGTGCTTTTGTATCGTAATGTAATATTTTGGCACGACGTATACAAAGTTTGAGATAGCGTACACTTTTTTTATTTAAGCATGTGCGAAATCGAGCTTAGCGCATGAAGTATAAAAGAATCTAGGTATATAATTTTACTAGTGACAGGATAACCACATTCTTGTACTGTTTCAGCAAATCTCATAAATAATTTCTAGATAACACTATAACAGCTTTATACCTGACAGATATTTATTCAACAGTTTGAATTAATTCTTCAACTGAACGATGCAACCAGCTTATACGAAGAACACTGCACCAGACAATCAATCAATCTTTTGCTACACGACGCGATGCACACGACGAGGTAGGCGTCCGCACGTATTTACGCGCGAGCGCTTCCCGCCCTTCGGGCGTCAGCCTTCATTGTATGCTAACTCCTTCCGCGAAAGTTTCACTTCCACTATTCCGCGCTGCTCCGTGACACGAAGATGAGTGACACTCTTCGCGGAGATGTATATATACATGTGAGAGCGGGTGTTGCCCTGCCCCCTTACCCTCCTTTTCGCGTGTGAGTCATATAAATCAAGACGGCGAGAGAAACTGAAAAAAAGATGGAAATCTATTCGTCGAGTACGTGAACTTTTGTTCTGTTCAGAGAGAATGGGTTTTCGTGATTAATGCTGCGGACTGCAGTGATTGTATGTGATTCTATAGTGATTTTATGAACAGTAATTCAAATAATTTAATTCTTTCTCATTATCAACGTTGTGAAGAAGATGATTTTATAGAGGAGATTTATCTGTCCTATCCTGATGGTCATTCAAAACATATTCTAGCTAATAACTGGCTATTTATATTAGCAACTTGAAATAGAATGTGAATTTTCCTTGCCAATTTTTAGCTCTCCATAAAATGCGTTTACCTTTTTTACTCGAAGACTACTTAACAGATTGCAAAATAGTTTTTTGAAGATTAGCCAATCTCGTTCTTCAGTATTTGAATGGTATTAAAGCTAATCAGTTTCTTTAGTCAGGAAATAGCTAGTAGTAGACTTGTTATTATGATGACGATTGAGAGAGACATATAGTGTAATGTAACGTATAGTGGAAATCAGGTTTTTTAATCGGACCTCCCACCCTTCTAACATAGGCCTAATCGGAATCAAATAGAATTTAATAAATTTGTTCGGTCAGAACTATAAATGTTTTTTCTGTCTGCGTATATTGTTTATATTTTAGTGATCTATCAGTTACAGTTGGACGCCGTCTAATTTACCGTCAAGTCTCTATGTAAACTCGAAACGAACATTTTGAGGTTATGTTAATCTATTGCCCATCTATTAAATGTGGGAATAATAGGGTAGAATAAGGACTTTACCGGGCTATTAACTAGCCATTTTTTCTACCTATTTACTGATCTTGTGGTCATTTCGCAATAGAAGAATTTCCACCGAGGATAATCACCTGGTAAACTTGACAAGCAGAACATACCCAGCAAAGGAATAAGCTTTGAAAACCGAGGCTCGGACCTTTGTTCGTCCTTGTACCCTATATACACGCGGGCATCACCCGTTACAGAAAGCCTTCCGCCCATACTTCCAGCATGCCATAAAGTGGCTCAAAACGCCCCCCAGACCGCCGTCCGCTCTGCGGTAACAAACGGTTTTCCCTTTTTATCCCTCCCCTCGTCGTCCATCACATGCAAATCCGCAAGAGATCTGGGTTATTTGGTCATTGGTCGACTATACGCGAGATGTGAAACGCATTGACGCGAGGGTTGCGAGTGGGCGGATATAATACGCCGCCGCGTGTATCCGTGTAATGCGTTCCATCTCCGTGAACGCATGTGTATATGTGCGTGAATATATATATTGGCCGGCTTCATTGTGACATGAAGGCGGGAGGTAGACAGACAGCCGAGTATATGGATGACGCGCCCCCGCGCGTGTATATGCATGGCTTTTCCGGTGCATCGAACTTCATCCCTATATATACGCGGGCAGCTCTGCGTGTATATTGACGACGGATTCGCTGGCATGAAAAGCTGGCAAAGCAACTCGTCGAGATGTATGCTGATCCGCCCGAATATATGTACGCGCGGTCATATTCGAGGGGGAGTGAGAGAGAGAGTTGGAAAAGGGCCGGACAGAAGCCAAACTTCGCGTGTGGTTTAGCCTTGGAAACCGACAGGACTGGAGCCACGCGCGTATACGTCCCTCATCTGCATAACTGTGTTTACACGCGCGAACCGGCCGCCATTTACATGTCGCGCGCGCGCGCCTGTGCAAGTTCGCCTCGTCCACGTAGAACGACTTGAGCTTCCGAATGGTCAGTCTACCGAAGTGTGTATATATATGTATATACACTGACGTTCGTGCTCACTCAACCCTCGATACGTCTATCTGTTTCTCGCTTGGAATTTTAAATTAGCGAGCGCTGCCTCTCGATTTCTGTGCGTGAATGGAGCAAGGGGAAGAGAGAGAGAGAGAGAGAGAGAGAGAGAGAGAGAGAGAGAGAGAGAGAGAGAGAGAGAGCAAAGCCCATAAAAGCTCCTGTATACACTCGCAAGCGAGAGAAAGGAGACCCTGGCTGGGATGATATTAGAGAGGAGGGAAGGATTGTTTAGGATTTCTTTTTCGCAGTGAATCATAATAAGCGTGCTTCAGAGGCGAGACGCGAAATAATTTGGATGCCGTTTTGTTATTCATGAATTATACCCGCGTACGCAGCTGGCTGATGGAATTTTCGTTTCAAATATTTGGAGGCTGTGGGGAGTAGAGGGTGATACACTGCGGGGATTTTTAAAGATTAATTTATTGTTGCTCCGAATCAAATGGATATGGAATAAATATTAATGAATTTTCATTAATTTTGTTTATGCAGTGTTTAGTTATTCGGTTCACATACTTTGATTTAGTTAACTGAAACTTCGTCAAGTGACTAGGAAAACTGAAAATTCGATAAAAGCCCATACGTACCACTGAATATTACATTTTTGCTTCAAAACCAATATCATCTGTATATTTTCTTTCGAATAAAGTTTCGTTGAAACTTGAGTGCGGCTAAGCTTTGAAAGGTCTATGAAATTTTAAAATTTTTTACGTGTACGCAAGTTTTATCAACTTTAATGCCATTTGGGTGTGCTGTATTATTCAAAACGCCGCTCGTTTAGAGATTCTGAAGCTTGCGCGCACTGGTGCGCGCATTTGTGGGCATATATACACGCGCTTCAATTATTTTAAAAGCATCTAAGTAAATTTGACGCGTTTTCTGAAAGTCTCAACGAAATCTCTGGAAGGCGCAAAGTTAAAACGACTCGCCGCTTGAGTGCAGTGACAAGTGCGCTTGCACTGTTGCCAATTGTAGTTCTGGTCAGTAGACCGACAATTTTGGTTTTTGCTGTGCTTGAAAAGAAGTGAAAAAACAGAAAGCTGAAAACTAAAAAGGCAAGAAACATTCTTTAAAAATGAATAAGGTCTTAGTGCATATTGGATGTTCGTGCATTAAAGATTAATTTTCATGCATATACCGTCATGCAAGTAAATATTTATCAGAGAATTAGTATTTTTATCATTTTTCAGTTACATTTAAAAGTATAGACATTGAGTCAATCATATTGAAATAATTTAATGTCTAAATAAATATATTATATATGGAACAGGGCAACAAATCAAATATTTTTGTTATACAATTTTAATTTAATTTTATTCACTATGCGGATTTAATTATGTGGCGTGGGTTTTTTTTGTAAACCTTGTTCAAATAGTGTCAATTATTCTCCAATATATGTGGGATATATTTTCCAAACTTTAAATATCACGCAGGTTGCTTAATTTATAATTCCAGTCACAATTACAACATCAATTCTCTTATTAAAACTACATATACAATTCGCACACGAAAAATAAAATTTAATAAATATTCAATACCTATTTACTTAATTTAACATACAATATAATTAATCATCTAGATCAATTCCGTGATAATCCAATAACGACAAGAGGTACTGTAATTTTCGCGTCAGTATGCCACCCAATGCCCCGTAATAAATGACGCAAAAGAAATAAATATGTTAAATCGCAATCGTGTCGCCTCGCGCGAGGAACGAGGGTACGGTAAGAAAAACGAGGCAAGACGACACTGACCCATCCTTATCTGCATAAACGGTGTTTACCGCACACGGGTGCGGCTCTCTCGGCTATCGAAGTAGTATGTTAATGCGCGACAAAGGACGCACGAGACTGACCGCCGCCACTCTCCTTGCAAATCCTTATAAAATTCCGCTCGTCCGCGCTGTCACGGAAATGCGAGGGGACGAAGGTCTCAACTGCGCGAGACAAGGTTGTCGGGATTTTCTTGGGGATCACGCGTGTAGAGAAGGACACGCGGCAGATGATCGCGCTGATACTTGCGCGCAAGCATTTCGCGACACGGTGATGTTCGAGCTTGAATATTTATGCCAGCTGTGGACCTTTCTAGTGAAGAATGACGGTTTTCCTGTACTTCTGTAATCTGGTTCGGATTTTACGATAGTTGCTGGACCCCGGAAGTTTTATGGTTATTTATTATGAACAAAAGATGCAGAATAGAAATCAATTTAATGTATCATACCGTTATTAATTTATGAAACTTTGGATACATAAAAAGGGGAAAATGAGAATTAAAGGTTTTGAAGGAAATCGGTTGAAAAAATTATAAATCAACAAAATACTTTTAAGTCATCCAAAGCGCCATAATTAAACCAATTAAGATATAACAATTTTCGCTAGTTATGCAAATTCCAAAAAAATATAAAGCAACAAAAATTCATTAGCACCAGTAAAAGCCTCTTATACCACACTCTTGACGCTCAAGCCACAAACAGCGATTTCTCAAAAAGGGAAAGAAAGGAAAAAAGGGGATCGACATACTTCCATCGATAATGACTACGACAATCCGTGGCGCTGTCACATCACTCTCTTTTTCTCGCATCTCTTCTCCCCATCTCTTCTGTCCTCTCTCTCTCTCGCCCCTTTTACACCCAAGCCAAACGCACATAATTCCTTTGACAGGTCTCAAACTGGTTTTCGCACCCTCGCCCCGCCGAAAACTCAAAGTATCGGGGGGGAAGACACTTACGCACACACGCACGCGAGCAAAGGTGCGGACTTTCGAGAGCGAGAGAAAGAGAATAAATTCGCGGGGAGAGACGCATATACATACATATAGGAGTCCGAGCGGCGATAAGACGGCGGCGAGGATTTCGGCAGGCGCGCGTGACAAGGGTGAAAAAGCACCGGGGCACGCGTGAATTTGCTTAAAAGCCACGCTCGCGCGCGCTCGGTCCGCCGTTTTTCAGGGAGATCGTACCTACATATACACAGGCAGTCGGCGCGGAGATTCGCATCTCTTTCTCCTTACACTCGTATATGGCGCGTGGACCGGCGATAACGCGCCACAGCGGGACAAGTTTAAAATCCGAGGCCTGGAAATACGGCCAGCGGCGAGTTTTACGGCACGGGGAAAATCGCATTTCACCGGCGTACGACGGACTGATAAGATTCCCCGTTGGGCTGTTCTCTCTCCTCCTTCTTTTTTGCCTGTATCCCTCTTCCTTGTTTCTCCCCCCGCGCGCACGAGAGAGAGAGGACAGATGGCGATCGGTACACTCGATTTCTGACCGACTTAAGCCGGCTAATTTAATGGGGCCGCGATCGCCGGCGCGCACACTCTCCTTCGACAATTCGTTGCCGGGGAATTCCTCTTTTTTTGGGTATTGCAGCGGCAGGGGGGGACTATTTATGTCACCAATCGCGCGCGGGGGGAGAACTCGTCGCGCACTTATATATACGCGGCGGGTATAAAGTGACGCCGTACAAGATCGAGAGTGACGATATGATTATTTCGAGGCGATCGTACAGCGCTCTCCCTCTCTCGCTGATCTTTTAATTAGCGGAGAGAGAAAAAAAATATTCAAATTGGTACGATCAATTCTGAGAGCTGCTAATTAAAATTATCGTCGCGCTCGCGTGTAGAATAACGCAATTTAGCGTACAATATATAAGTGCATGATGCTTACGTAAATGATTCCTCTTAATTGGCGCTTTTGTATATATTATACACTACTGCGAGAGTATAGCAGCACAATGCGAGTATATCGATGGGTCTAATCGACATTGACCGAAAACAATCGCGGGAGATGAAAGGCGCGCGCGATCGCCTGGCTTTCGCAAGAAGCGCGCATCTGCCGCGCGCGAACGAATGATATTATGCAGACGTGAATGCTCATGATTATTGCGCAGCGCATCGGCAGTGATTTATAAGTTCGACCAGCGATGAAATTGCAACAGGTTGCATATTTCGTTGGCAATTGTAATTCGCGAAATCGACGCCGGTGGCAGAGATAGAGAGAGAGAGAGAGCGCCGAGATATAGGCAGCCGCGTGCGCGCATAACCGCGCGATGATATTACCGAGCGTTACGGCTCACTTGGCGCGCGTGCTGTAATGGACGGATGGGCAAGGGAGAAAGAGGAAGAAGGAACGTGGAGGAAGAATGAAGGCTGAATAATCAATGCGATGGCTTCTGGTTTCTGATATTGTATTCATGCATAAATTTAAATATTTATTGTAAAAATTGTGTGGTCAAGGTAAAGGTTAAGGTAGAAAATTTATGTAGAAGGTAAAAATGTAAACTGATCTGTGTGTGTGTAAAAAAAGGTGGTGAAATGGTAACTAAATCAAGATTAACTTATTAGGTGATACGCGAAAATATATGAACTGAGTATTATAAAAAATATATATACTTCAAATAAGGGATAACGAACAAACTCTCACAAAGTATTTTAAGTGTTGTAAAAAGATCCATATCACTTTCGTAATCTCACCTCATTCAATTAAAATAATGATAACGCAATTCCTACTTAATTAATCAATAGAGTTATTTCGCGGTAGCCTTCAGTTATTTCTGCAAGCGCAGCGCGTCTCTCTCCCGCGTTACTAACGAAATTCAATCCTTTAAATTATTTTCATTTCTATTTCGCAGCTAATATCACTATTTAATGGTATATTGCAAAAATCTAATCTCACGTACTAGTTTAACTTGATAAATAATACAAGCCTTATGCAATTCGCGCCTTCTCGCGAGATCCCGCCTCCCGATAAAAAAAAACCGCTGACAGCCGCGCTTCTGTAAAAATCGAATAATTCCAATTAGTAGACACACGGCAATAATAATAAATATCGATCAGCCGCTCTTAAGACCGCTTATGTAACACTCGTATACCGCTGGACTTATCCCACGTATAGTCGTATAATATATAGCTGCACGAAAAAACAACGACGCTGCGAAAATTATTCAAGCCCACCGACGTACACATATACATGTATAGCTGTCGCTCTAAACGGCGTTCAGACGCGATTAGCATGTATCACACGCACACGCGACGTCGACTAAAAGAAAAAAGAGTAGAAAAAAAAAATGGAAACCGAGGCGAGCTCCTGGCTCATGCGAAACGAGATAAAAACGACGGCGTGCGTATACGCAAAGCTAAAGCGCGCCGGCGATTTTCCATAATTTAAAAAGCGCGCGCTTGAAAAAGGGAAGAGGCGAACGGTCTAGAAGATAAACAAGTGTGTATATATATATATACATGTATAGTGACGGAAGGGAAAACTAGGAGTGTGCGCGCGTGCGACGGAATCTCGCCGGAGGCGCCGAGTGAATTAGCATGTACAGAGCGCGCTCGCGCGTGCGCACACACACACGA
The DNA here is from genome assembly GCA_900474315.1 of Torymus auratus. NCBI lineage: Eukaryota > Metazoa > Arthropoda > Insecta > Hymenoptera > Torymidae > Torymus > Torymus auratus. The sequence goes on from UXGD01001683.1 coordinate 28,242, forward strand.
GCGCTCACAGGTTATCTAATTAAAAGTATCGTGTGAAAATGAGCGGCGCGCGCGCTCTATAGCCGTGTATGAAAAGCGATCTGCGTGAGAATGAGTCATGCGCATGCGCGCCGCCGCGGCAATCGGTAATCACCGACGGTGCGCGTCGTTATACCTGCCGATCTTAATCTCGATCACGCGGGGGGGAGGCATTAAATCTGTCTCAATCAAGCGAGGATCGTGCGGATGCGCTCGCTCGCCTTTGATTTATCGCCGGCGCAGACCGGGAGCGCTGTAATTTTAAGTCGATTTGTTATACGAGCGAATAATCTCCGTGATGTATATATAGAGACGTCGGGGAGAAAAAAATCACGTCGTACACATATATACACGTGCGTATGATGTAAGGCGTGCATATGATGGTTATGCACAGCTGTGCTACCGGGATCGCGAGAGGATCGAAAAGTGATTTTCAACGCTGCCGAGAGGATTTACATCGCGAGAGTCACTTAACGGGCGCGTCGCAGGAGATCCTTATACATTCTCTGGGTGTGCGCGGGGGGCTATCTTGCGCGCGTATTATACGAGTAGGATCTAGAGAAGTTATGCGAGATCGATAATTTTGAGAGGAAATTTTCCCCCCGTCGAGAGAGTGAGAGAACTGTGGATTTATCGCGGGGAAAATCGTGCGATATATTTATTCGAAAGTCGCGCGGCGATATAATGCACGGGGGAATATTTAAGAGGCGTGTTAAGATTGCAAAAACATGCTGCCCGCAAATCGTGCAGTGAAAGTCACACAATACGAAGACTGCTGATATGGTGAGAAAGTAAAAGAATTGAAAAAAAAAAAAGATTTTGTCAATGCTGTTAGTAAAACAATTAGTAACTGTTTTTTAATTCAATAAGTATAGTGTCTCTCGATGACATACACGTTTAAAGCTACACGTCATTATGCAATTTGGCGATTAATTAGAAATACTCATTTTACCACCTTTTATTATTTAAAAAGTAAAATTTAAATATCGGTTGCATTCTTGAATTATTATAAAAATAACTCCGTTAGACATTATCTATAAGTAAACATTCATTTTAATATCGTGCTACAATGAAAAGCGATTTAATTAATTATATCCAATTCCCCTAACAGAAGTAAGCCGAAAAAAAAACTCCCGTTCCATTTTTCGATGATGAACACCAGCCGCGGCGCAATAACGCCGTTTAATCAAGTAAAAAGAAAAGCTTGTATATTTTCCGGCTGAAAAAGCACTCAAGGCCCTAATACGGGCGAGAAAGCAGACCGCGCACACTAGGGAAAAAGAGAATCAGCAGATACACGCGCATTCTCTGCCTCGCGCAGACACACATATAATACAGTAGCCTCGAGATGAAACCTCGCGAAATAATGAAATTAGCGAGCATGAGGTCGGGGGGAAAAAGTTTGCCGGTACATTCCGTGCGTCCATATATATAGTACATGTATCCTCCGAATTCGCTGCCTCTGCCATGTATGTATCGTATAAAGTAGCCATGTGTGCGCAGGAAAGGAAGAGACGTCTCCATTAGGAGAAAGGCGATATATAGGGTTGCTCCGTGGAAATCGATCCGGCTGGCAATAATAGTAATAGAATTCCAATGTTGTGCACGCGCAGAGACGAGCTTGCGCGTATCGCGTCCGACGAGGAAGAGGAAGGGACGGGTGTATTAAGCAGTCATCTAGTGATTTGCATTGGACGTGCTGCTGCCGGATTAGCGAACGTGAATAGGTCGAAGTGTGCGTGTGTGTATGTATATGTATACAGCAGGACGCGCGTGCGTGAGCGTGCGGATAAAAAGAGGCGAGTAAGATGGGCCAGGGAGATAGAGCACGACCGGCGAAATTAATGAAGCGGCGCGCGTGACGAGTGCGTCTGAGCTCGAGATAGGAGATAGCGCTGCTGCGGCGACGGCAGCGGCTCCTAATGCGAAAAAATAAATGAAATGTTGGAGGAATGACGCGACCGATGGGAATTGGGTGGGTCTCGAGTTGAGAGCTATTTTGCATTTCGATAAGGGCTTTCTTCATATTGATGGCAAACTTTCCGTCCAGGTTCGTGTATTTGATAAGAGTTAATTGAATTGGCTCGATCATAAAATAAAAATATTTACTTGATGAAGGTATTTGTAAGGGAGCGTTCACAATCAATTTCGAATTGAAACTCAAATAAGAAGAATTGTTATATGTTTAACCATGTAGTGATTGGGGAATGTTATCAGAGGATAATGATAGATTCGCGTGGCTATTTTGTTTTGAAAAGAATTTCAACAATACCAAGTTGACAATACCGGTTGATCTTGTGGGAAAAATATCGGAAGTTACAAAAGACAAACATTAAGGTATATTTCCAAAATCAAGTATCAGAAAAAAAAGTCTGGCTAAAGTCTGGCTCCGAAGTGTGGCTAAGTCTGGATTATTAAAACGATGCCAGACTATTTCCCAGACCTCGGGGTGCGAAACTCTAAGGAATCCCAGACTTGTTGTCGGACATTCGACAAAAAGTCTGGGATTCCTTAGACTTTAGCAACACGAGGTCTGGGAAAAAGTCTGGCATCGTCCTATTAGCCAGACTTAGCCACACTTTGGGGCCAGACTTTAGCCAGACTTTAGCCAGACATTTTTTTTACTCTTCTATGAGAGCAACACTCATGCTTGAAATTATGGTAAAAGTAGGTTTCCATCCAAATACGTTTGAGCCACTAATTAATCATACTCGTAGCTATAGATATCACAGGTGACAGCGGCGACAATTCTCAACTTTTTCCTTGATTGATTCTGGATTGCCCTTATATTCAAGTTATAAGTCTCACCACGAATAAACGTCATTTAAAATTAAGTTTAAGATTAAAATAAAATATATTTTATGTCCATAGTTATAGTCTCACCACGATGTAAAGTAAATTGCGTTTTTCATAAAATTACCAAATATATAACGAATAAATCTCTGTCGAGTGAAAATTACGTACAAGAATGACTAGTAAAAGGGTGGACTTTTCTAGAGCTTATAGTTCTTATTTTAATCCTACTATAAGGGATAGACATTTCCACGTGAATTTCCAATCGGTAGATGTAGGGGCTTAGAAGTTCGGTTGATAACTGATTAGATATTTATTATAGATACAGATTCAGATAAAGTAAATAAATATAATTCATCATCGAACATAATGTACATACAGCACCGTGAAAAAACAAAACCTGGAGCAAAAGCATAACATACACCTTCTAGTTTATGCTACTTCATAGATACATCATTCAGTAAACAGGTGTTGATACCTCGATAAACGATCGACTGCATGATACGCACAGCTCAAAATCGCTGTGCGCGCATCGGTAATTACCGAATCCGTATAGCACTGTCTGCGAACTTGTGCCTCGAGGTGATCCAAGCTAATCCTAATGTCACACGTCGTACGTGTACGTATACGTGCGCTCTCGCACTACCTGTACATATACATAGAGAGCGGCGTGTGCTCCTAGACAGTGCATTCATCATGGTTTAGATGGCGTCCAACCAGTGACAGATTGGACTGCACGCGCGTTCGCTATTATTCATCGATCACTCATACGCGCGTTCTGATTTATCTCGGGGTGCCTTCGAGGCCTTGCATGCTGCGTGTATATATACCTGGGCGTGAGCTCGCCATGCCGTCGTCGATCCGTTATCTGGCGTGTTTTCAGCGACGGCAATGCGCGCTAGAGGTATATACCTTGAGCAGAGGAACTGAAAAATCAATGCGGGACACGTGTACGAAACGTGCGTGATTTTCAGTCAGGTATAGGTGAGGGGTTGGTAGCTCTGCTGGCATTTCGCGGGGGCGCAGATGTATGTCTTCATCGTGTCGAAAGTTAAAACAATGGTTGAAGAAGTTCGGAATTTGCAAATGCAGTAGTTGATCTAGAACAAATTTTATTTACTGTATCCGCCTAAATGAA
>UXGD01001684.1:0-32161 GCA_900474315.1 Torymus auratus
CGGGAAAGCGTGTGGAAGGACCTTATTCCAAAACCAAATTTTCGAAAAAGTTTGTACTACAGATTATTTAAACGCGCTTAAATAAGTCTTCGGAAATTGGTTTTGGAATAAGCCCCTTCCAAACGCTTTCGCGAAATAAGTCCCTTCCATGCGCGTTTGTGAAATAATTCCTTTCCAAACGCTTTCGCGAAATAAGTCCATTCGAAACGTTTCTACGAAATAAGTCCTCTCGAATTGGAGGCGTTGAATTTAGCTTTGAAGAAGTCTGAAGTCGGTTTTAAAAGGCTTGCATTTGATACTAATCGATGTTTCACTTTTACAATATAAATCATTAATATAAGTACACAATTCATTTCAAAATCTGAGGAAAAATTAGATTAACTCTTGAAAAGTTATAGCTCAAATTAAATGTCTCACCACACTCGGCAGTTTCTACTGCTACATTCGTACTTATCTTCTGAATAAACATAGCATGTTTCTGTTCATCATCAAGTCCAAATATAAAGTATTGAATTATTCAATATATTTTAACTAACAATTCATAGATTTCCCAAAGCAATGACAATCCTAGCGGACCGTTGAAGAACATTATGTTCTTCAATCTCCCGATGACTCGGTAAATCGGCAAACGCGTACGAAGCGGCACATTCATCGACAGAATGCCGCTGCCGGAAGTGGAAGTGCGGAGTCGGCATTCGCCTCTCGCGCAAATATTCGCGACGGGTCGCATAAGCAGCAGCAGAAGCAGCAGCAGCAGCAGTGGTGCTATAAGGTGGCCTGCTGGCGCCGCGCGCGCTCGGAATGTGAGAGTCGGCCGGAAGTGGCCGAATGACGCTCGTCCGGCGACGCTTCAATCGGCGCCGCCGCCGATGACGACGCCTCTGCAGCGGACGCACACACGCGCATAATACGTCTGACTGCTGTTTACCTCGAGCTCTCGTTGTCACGCGCGGACAATAGGGGAGCCTGCGCAGAAGGAACGCTCGCAGTGCAGTAGCAGACGCGAAGGCGGCGCGGAATTCGTTCCTCGCCTCACGCTGATCCGCACATTGCCGTCAGGCCTGCACCTCTCGAGCGCGCCGGAGATTGCACTTTACGAGACATCGACGAGTACGAAAGTTACGGCCGATTGTAAATCGTCCAGCCGGAGGGCGACTGCTGCTACTTCGGCTTCTGTTCTCGCCCTTTCACAAACACGGAGTGAGAGCTGAAATTTTAAAAAGAACAACAGCAGCCCGAGCTGCAGCAGAAGTCGTGCGCTAGCTAGTTTGCAAGGTGCGAGGGTTTTACTGCCTCTCGCACTGATCTCGCGGCGCGGCTGCGAAATCCCGGATTCGTCGGGATTTTTTACGTGAATTTTTCCGTGAAAAGCGCCTTCTTTTCCGAAGCCCTCTCTCTCTCTCTCTGCACACGACGAGACGCTTCTCCCTTCTTATTTAGCCGAACCGTGTGGTATATATACCCGGGAGGATTTTACGACTAGCTAACTAGCCGAGAAGAGGGAGAGGAAGAGAGAGAGAAAGGAGAGTCCCGAAGTGGATGACTCATCATTCACGCCTCGATGAATTTTTGAAAATCTTTTACGAGGCGAGCGATTTGGCTTATGAATATATATATATACACCCGTGCGCGCTGTTTCCGCAAATTGTTTACTTTGGCGTTGGTCGGAAGGACGTCGAAGGTATCGGTAACAATTTTAAGGCGGTTCAGGGTAATGGGTTTCTGGAGGTACTGAATTTTTGATATACTGCCGGTGTGTACGTTTATATTTATATACTTGAGGGTGTTATCCTGTTTACATACGTATGAGCCGTGAGAATGTGTTCACACTTGCGTGGGCGACGTAAAATAAAATTAAATTTGAAAAGTTAATCAGGCTCCTTCGGCGTAACAAAAATGACAGCGCCGATGAAAAAAAAATGATGAATGTTGTATACTACGGTAAACGAAGAAGACGTGTGGCGTGAAATGACTAAATAGAGATCTTGACATCAAACAAGAGTCTTCATATATGAAGACAGTTACTTGTGCCACAAAAACTCTAATTAGAAAGAAAAAAATTAATTGCACGCCTACAAGACATCAACGCTTCAATATCTTACAATGTCCATCAGCACTTTTTTTAGTAACTGATGGATAGTATCGTTCATTTATATGTTAATTATGATTGAAGAAAAGAAAATTATTCATTGGCAATTCGCCTATATATAAACAGTAAATTTAAATGTTAAAAGTCGAGCCTCGTCGAAACGCCATTTCGTTGAAAAAAAAGAAAAAAAACCGTAATTCAATAATAAACATCGACTTTATCTCGGCTCGCCATACATCCCGCAAAACCTTTCCCCCCTCTCACGACAGTAAAATTTCTTTACAGCGAATTTACTTCCCAGATAGTCTCGCTATAAACATTCCCCCCATACGTATACACGCTCGCACGCGCACGCACATCCCATTTTTCAATTACATAACCAGAATATCCGGGGAGAGAGAGAGAGTGAGAGAGTGAGCGCGCGTATACGAGAGACAGGAAAGATACGCGTAAATAATAATGGAACATTTACGGGGTGATCGTTCAAACGTTTACGACACTCTCGCTCTCGAATAAAGAAATAGAAAATAGTAAATGTCCGCCGTATATCAAAAATTACCGAGGGCCCGCTCGGGCGTGAGCAGCGGCCAACATCAATTCCGGAAGGAGGAGCACGCCTACCTGTCTCCCTTTAATTTCGTCATTTTTTCCCTTCTTTATCGGAGAGGCGGGATCCACCGACGAGGGATCGAGAAGACGGCCATAACCTATACGTATGTATGTACGTGTCTATGTGCGAGCGCGCGCGCGCGGCGCCGACAGAACGTGAAATTTTCAAGATATTCGCCACTTTGCAGAGAGAGAGAGAGAGCGAGGCGCCTTCGCAGAAACGACGCGAAATAAATCGCTAGAAATATATTATATATCGAAGGTGGAAGCTTGCTGCGAGCTAGAGTAAGAGAGAAAGAGAGAGAGAGAAGGGCAGATGCGAAGGTCCTATGCACACTCTGTATACATATATATCAATATGGCCTCTCTCTCTCGCGCGCGGATATTCCCGTGCGCCCGTGGCGTGGGTGGGAAAAGAAATTGGGAATTTCACGCTCCCGTTGACCATTTCAGAGGCTCCCTCTCACTCTTTTCCCCCGTCACCGTACTGTGCTGGCCGGCAGGGGCAGTATGTGTGCGCGCGCGTCTGCGTGTACGATCGATCGCGGTATTCCAGAGCAGCAGCTCTCTAATGGTCAAGAGGACGCGCGGGCGAAAGAATTCGACCTTTCGAGGGGCCTGGATGACGGGTGGAGAGTGCAAACAACTCATGGTCCCCGATCGTCTCTCTTTCGCGCTTCGCGAGTTCGACCCTCTGGCAACGGCGATATTAACACCTCGGAGATAGATGCTTCGTGGACCAGTGCCTTGAAGGAATGAAAAGGAAGAAGAAGTACTCTCTTGCTCGCGTCGAAAAAATGCCTCGATGAAATGACGCTGTTGTTGCTGCTGCTGCTGCTGACGCTGTACAATGCCGTTTCAGGAAAGGAGACGCGCGAACGCGGGCGTTGAGGAAGAAACTCGAATTTTCTCGAGCGCGAGGACACGGCAAAGGAACAATGAGACTCTTGTGTGTCAGATTTATACCATTACTTGGATGGCTGGCGAGTGCCTTGTCGAATGTTTGTGCCTCCTCCTTTTTCTGTTTGACTGTAACTGTATAGACGTACAAGATCTCTTTGAACTCCGTGTGTGTAGACGTGTACGTTCGATCTTTTCTTCGGCCGCCCGGTCGAACGATCGAACGGCTACTTACCCTCGCCCGCGAGCGCGCACTCGTTTTAATTTAACTGAGTAGAAGGCTAAGGCTCTCTCTCTCCAGCTCTCTCTTAACGACTCGGAGTCTAGTTACCGCGGCTAAGTAAGTTTTCCTACTCTGGCTCAGAAACTTGAAACCCCCCCGGCCCCTTCTTCTGCACCAACTCTCCGACTGGCTCCCTCTATTTAAAGACTGGCCCAAGTTGTGGTTGCCGAACTGTCCTGTTCGTTAAATAAAACCGCCGGGCTAAGTTTCTTCCATCAGCCGCGTGCACCTCGGATTTATCGAATTTGTTGACCGATCTTAAATATTAGATGAAGAGTGCCGCGCTGGGATGCGCTTGTATTTGGGAAGGATCTATCCTAAACATACATCTCTTTTAAAGTTGTTTTTTCACTTAATGTAAAAATTTGCTTCGATAAAATAAATGTTATTCTGAAAAAAAGAGTTTTGTTCGAGTAATGCAACTTTAATAAAAAAAAGTCGATGATGATTTTTCGTGTAATGAATAGTTATTAGTAGTCTTATTCGCATAAATGAGGGCGATATTTCTTACTTAATCAGTGTTTGTTTCTTTTTAACTTATTGGTCGCAACGTATTACTGTTAGTTCATTAGCTGCTAATAGCTCCGCTTTATTACCTTTTTACGTATCGATATCATCTATAAAATGACTTCACTTTTTCTGAAAAAAAAAAAACTGGTCACATTTATATCCTTCTCGTGACGCAACAAACTCTTATAAAATTAAAAGTTTTACCGTTACAGTTTCAATTACAACATTAATGATGAAGATTGATCTTTTTTTTAAATAAAGAACGTGGCTTGTTCTGAATCCGAGCCCTTCATGTACCATATATACACGACTAATTCCATTAAAAGCATACAACTGATTATATGGTTCGGTGCGGAAGTTCTAAATACATCAGGGCGATCTATTATAAGTTTGACCGAGCCTGATGACGTGAAATCAAAGTAACCACGAAATCCGAAACTAACTGAATCTACCGAAAGCTTCTGATTCAATGAACCCTGTATCGCTGGCAAATCCCGGAATATACAACCGTTACACGCGATCTAATTTCATTAACGTTGTTGGTAATTTGCAAATAAATACTTTTTTGGTGAACTTGTGAATTTATTTTAGGCACTTTGGTCATGTATTATAAAAAATGAATATCTTTGGAGAAGCAACAAAATTTTTATTTTTAATTTTGGTTTTAACATTCTTAATCTCAAACCCCTTCAGGTTTTTAATACATACATATGCTTTTGATATAGTACAAGAAGAATGAAAATACAGAAGAAATGTATGGTTATTGTAGTCAACTAATTAGTTGAACATTGTCACATTATTTAACATATTACGCACGGTTGAAAATTCTATGTTTTGTGTAGCTCAACAAACGATTACCCAAATTGTATGTAAAGTAAAAACCAAAAATATGTCTAATAAACAAATTTGCTAGTTCGTTAGTAAATACTATAAGTTACGAAAAAGTGTGTTACTAATTTCGCTTTCAACACAAAACTTGTATCATAACCGGATCTAATTTCCATCTCTGTATTGTACCATTTATTTATTTTAATACTAAAAATAATCCATTGTTCATCTTGTTCCAACCGAAATTTCGTACAATTCGTAAAATTCTAAATAGCGACCAATAGAGCTGAGATCCAAATTTGTAATTCCAAAATTTTAGAAAAATTCTCCTTATACAACTCAGCACGAAGCCTTGAAGTGCACTTTTCAATAATCCCACATTTCCTTGAGGATCGCCATCACGATACCGATACCACACAATTAGCCGTTCCCCAACCGAGCTTTTCATCGAAGCCCTTTTCCCCACCCTCCCACCGATCCTCTTTCTTCCTTTTATCGGCCAGCCGCAACGCAAAGTCGGTATAACTACATAGACCAGGGGCCCTACTTCTACCACCCGTACGACTGTAGAACGAATCTAGCAGGAGTGCAGCGCGCGCTTCTTTTGTAGAGATACGTGCAGACTGTATGTGTATGTGTGTCAGTGTACGTGTGTATGTAGAGAAAGCATAGCAGTGATGGTATTGCGCGATCGGAGCGAGGATGGCGAGGGAGAAAAGAGTTCGCCCTGAACCACTAACGGGTGCGGTTCCGGCGAATGTAGTTTTCATGGAAAACGCAGTTCATGAATACGTACGCGGTTGGGCCAACGCTCGGCACAACTCGACCGATACTCGTAAACGGGTGAGGGAGAGAAAAGGAGAAAGCACGCGGGGATGGCGAAATTCTCGTTGGCCCGCACAAGCACACACACACATATACATATACATACCCGTTGCATTGAATTAGGTATAGGGCTCGAATGGATTCGTATTGGCCCCGGGGGGAGAGGCACTTACTCTCTCCTAGCCCCTCGAGGATGTTGAATGATAAAAGGAGAGCGAGTAGGGCTGGAAAATATTTTTGGCCGCGTCGCCGAGGCCAGGGAAGCCTCCGCCGAGAACGCGAATTACGTGTTCTTATGGAAATTTTCAAGTAATATCCGCGCGCGTTCCCGTCGCACAGAAAACTCCGTCTTCCTTTCTCCGGCTCTAGGTTTTCTTTTTTTTTCGCGCTCGGAGCGCATAATGAAAAAGAGCGCGCGAATAGTGAAACGAGCGAAGAAGACTCAATTATTTTTCTCCCTCGGCCACCGTCTTCCCGTCTATCTCTCGTTCTCTTTCTGGCTCTTTCCACGCCTGCGAGATATGAGCCTACGCGAGCCCCGTAATTCCGTTATTCGGGGGCTCGTGCGAGCGTTCGTTTTTTATATATATATATGTATATATAAGTTTGAGGGTGGGAGAGAGGAGAGCTCTACCTTCTCGACATTTAAAAACTTCTTGGAGATTAGTTCATTCGTTATGTGGCGCGGACGTTGATAGAAACTATCAGACCCGCCAGCCAATACATTACTCTTCCGGCTCTCCTCGGAGCCTCTAATTTAACGGCGAAAGATATTGTCCGGCTATCTGTCAACCGCCTGCTCCCCTCATCGTCCTCCCTTTCCGAACTGTCGGTATCTATTTAGCTGTGTTATTTTGACCCTTTTTTCCCCCCAGCGAACTCGCGGTGATCAATTTTCTTGATATATTTAGCGAAATGTAATAAAGTAGGAGCTGTAATAATTAGATGTCGGTGAGTTTATATATACAGCTGGTTGAATTATATTTTCGACGATTCGTTTTATTTAGGGACGCGTATATAAAAAGCTTATTTTTGTTGCCAGTTGTAGCGCACTAATGACAAAATTAATGACCGTAGGATTACGGTGAGAAGTCATTGGCGCTAGATCCTCAATCGCACTTAATCTCGTGCTATTGAGAAAGGAATTGTCGCGACCTAAGCGGCTTGCTTCTTTAATTCCTTTCTTGGTGGAAAGAAAGAAAGCGAAATTTACTAATTAAATGTTATTTGACTTGCTTTTCATTTTCCGATATTATTTATTATCAAATCTTTGTTAAGGTTTTTCGATGTATGTACAGTATTTTTTATTCAATACGACATTAATGAATTTCATACTAATGTCTACTTTCCTTTTTTTCTGTTTCAGGTATGTGTCAATTCTTCATACAGATCGGTCGAAATGTACATATTACAGAAGGTAGAGTAGACCATTCTCTTACGTAAATAATTTACCTTTATATCGATGCTAACAAAAATGATAGTAAATTGAAAACAATAACAATTTAGTAGAGGTCCGGTTGTGAAAGAATGGGCGTAGGTACTATAGATTGGTATCTCTGGCTATATGGTTATATATAGTGCCGGTTCACAGAAACGCTTCTGCGATAATCGAACTGGTATAACTATAAAGATTAGTTTTAGCGATAAAGTAAAGGCCGCTATTAACTATAGTTAAGGCAACACCCTGGCATTCAATGGACACTAAATAATGGACTAAACGAAGTCTCTCATAAGTTATTTATTTGTTTGTACATTGAACTGGGAATTAATTCGCATAACTGTCATGCTCATACTCATTCAGACACATATTGTTAATTCCTCGAATGCATTAGTAACGGAAGCAAATAACCACTAACATTGTAAACATTTTGCTCGTATTCGCCTTGTAATATAGTTATGCATGTAATTTTATTGCTACCCTAGTACAACATTAGAAACATATATATTAATCCCGTTATTAATTTCATGATTAATCAAACTTTGACTGCGTACATATACAGACTATTGTTGAAAATCGTTTATCTGTTTCCGCGTACATTAAGTGTACGTGTGTACGTATAATATGTGTGTGTGTGTGTGCTTGGGCGAATGTGAGGGGAGAGAGACAAGGCAACTCCAAGAGCCACTCCCACGGATTTTCTAATAAAACATCGTATTGGATGTCAAGATTCCATTGGGTCGCAATAGAAAGGGGGGAAAGCTCATTCCAGTAGCCGCACTCGGTGTTCACACACACACATATACGCGCGTGCGCACACACGCGTAGACGACAGTTGAGAGGGGGCTGAACGCGCGCGGTCCGGCTAGTGTATGCCGAGTGGGTGCCGGATGTGCAGTTCTTATGCAAACTGGCGGCGGTCCAAGTCTCGGTATTACGAGGTGTCAGTCGTGTCAACCCCCTCCCATCTCCCGCTCTTTCGCATGCGCGTGTGTAGTGCTCTTCCCCTTGACTCAATCCACATATTACTTCTGCTCTTGTCCCTCTGACCTACTTCATTTTCGCATGCTCTCTTTCGAGCTCCCCTTCACCCTTGGCTTTCGTCTCTGTATTCCCTTATTCACGCCCAGGCCTTTTCGCTTGCTTTATTTTCTATTTCTAACTCGATATTTTGCATGCATACATATGGCCCACGTGCGCGAGTGCCCCTTTCGTCAGCCCTCTTGCTTTTCTTGATCATTTCTGGAGTGAAAAGTAAATATGGAAACAACTTTTTTTTCCAAAGTGGAAGAGGGAACAGGGGAGGCTGATATATCATTTCTAGGAAAATTTTCACTCTTGTTATTTTCGTAACTTTATTTTGCATGGAATATTATTTTAAATAAAACAGGTATACATTAAGCGAAATGCGGGTTTTAAAAGAGAATTTGTTGTGGCGGAATTGATTTAATTTCATCGTATTGCGAAATTCGGAAAAATATTATTTTAAACAATATGTGAAGTGCTTCCATCAGTTGATTGTATTTTCCTTTTTGATTTTCAGTTTTTAGTAACTGATATTCCGTTTATATATTGTGATAAAACTGAAACTTAATATATACCTGTTGTCGGTCGCAACGATATTTGTCTTTTACTGCATTAAATTTCTGCCATTTAAATAAAATACATACCATTAAAACCTACAGATATATGATCAGAACAAATAAAAAAAGTTTAATTTTCAGTACAGGCTTACTAAACATATCGAAATCTTTTTCAAATTAACTGTAAAACTTTGAACAAAGTTTCTGCACTTCTGATCATTGGGCAATAAACTATATATGGCAGCCGCAATAATCCTTTACGCGAGACTCAATTTATTTTTTCCAAGCACTGTAAAAGATAAATAAAATAAGATGGAATTGGCTGTTTATGGTACGTCGTTCCTCAGACCACAACGTTCGCTCTCCATTACCGTTAGTGTAACATACATTTAAACGCAGACAGTTCCATGGCCAGGGGCTAAGTGTTTAATGGCTTTCAACTATTACCGCCGGTCAGGTTATTTCACGTTTTCAACTGGGCAACACGTGAGCGCGAAAGAGATAAACCCTGTTTAAACATTAATTTCGATGTTAAATTGCCAGTGCGCTCGTTTCTTATTAAATATTCAGTATTGCTCTGTATGTTTTGCTTGTTTGGTTAAGCATGAAAACGATTGGGTTGATATTATAAAATTGTAAAACGTTTACAAGAGAGCACCTGTTATACGTTATAATTAATTTTTCAATTATTAAATTTCACCGTCGGCGCTAACTTTTTTCTACCAAAATTAATTATCTACCAAAAAAATTTAATATAATATTTCATTAAACTTTCACTCCACTAAGACGACTAATATTTTCGAACCAAAGCTAACCTTAGCACGTCTGCCCACACACATTCGACTATTTGTGTATATATATACGTGTCGAAACATTAATTGCGCGGGCACTGGTGCAAGTAGAGCGAACGAGCGGCCGGACCACTATGGATATTGTGATTCGCGACAATGAATTCAGAGCGTCGGTGGCTGTGTGCCTCGCGCCCGTGCATGCGCCCGGACAGATATCGAGGCGCAGATATTAGTGCACATTATGCGCGACATAATCGATCGGCGCCACTGTGTTTTCGTCGCTGTTTGGATTTCTGTGGTTTATCGGGGTGCTCGCAGTGGAAGAGAGAGGGAGAGAGAGAGAGAGAGCGGGCACACACTTGTCCACAGAGTTGTGTGGACCAAGCGGTTTTCCCCGCACACGTCTGTATAATGTACGAACACACACCCACACACACATATGCGGTTCTAACGCCACTGCGTGCTGGCTGTACCCTAGGCGGTGTGAAACTGGTCACCGCTGTCGCAAATTGATCCAAGAATTCGATAATTGGCTCTCGCGTTGGAGTACCTACTTGACTTTTTGCGCGTACGCTTCAAGTGGTGGCAAAGACTATGTAGAAAGGGGAGGTAAATAGAGATAATTATAGCGACAATATAATCTTATTAATTCATTATCCTTCTCTCGCGCGTAGAAAGCTCGCGCGTACTGGTTTGATGTCACTGGATGATGCTAACGAGATTAGCCGGTAAATTGAAATACCTCGCGTGAAAGACATTGTTAATCGCATGCCGGAATAAATGTTCTCAATGGCTCTCACTTGGCTTTCTCCATCATGCTAGCAATTTCAGTGCAGCAGTAGCACCAATCGGATGCAAAGTGACCGAAAAGCGCACTATGATTCCCGAAAACGTCGAGAGCTATGTGACAAACAGAGGTGTACGTATGTATAAGGTTGCCTTTATCGATGTCATGCATCCGTGCATAATTAATTCATATTACCTTTTACTCGTCTTTTCTCTCTCTCTCTCTCTCTCTCAAACTGCCATACCTTTCTTAAAAATATAAAAAATATTATTGAATCATGTTCGATCTATATTTTATTAGTTTTTAGAAGAATTTTTTTGCACTACTCATTTGACTAAAGAGTTGCTGGAGAACCTCCTTAAATATTAATTTATGTAAGATAAGAAACGGTTCATTTCTTAGAAAGTTGTAAACAATCAAAAATAGTGCAAGAAAGTAATTTAAGTTATCCCTTTGAAAAACTTTTTGACGGGAATGAATAATTTAAATCATTTTTATGCTATCTTTGATTGTTTATTCCTTCTAAGAAACGAAAATTTCCCAATAAATCGAAATGTAAATAAGGCTTTTTCTACCTACTTTGTAACTTTTACCACTCGTTTTTGTATAACGTAGGTATTTGCAAAAGTTATAGTAGCCAAAAAGCAATCATTTTTCAATATAAAAATGTATATTATATGTAAGATTAGAAATAGCTCATATCTTAAAAAATGCGCCATTAAAATGAATTACACGTACTGAACTTCATTTTTAAGTACAAGAAATCGACGGTCAAAGACCGTCTCCATCAGAACCCGATTCCCGGAGGTGTGAAACTCTCTTTGTAAGTTAAACAGACGCAAATACCATCAGAACGACGAATAATAATTAACGCGCGTCCGCGCGACCGTTTACCTTAGTTCCCGTCGTTGCAGCGAGCAAAAAGTGTACTTCGACGGAGCCATTTATCTCGAGTAACTCCGTATAAGACGGTAAATAAATGGTAATCAAATCGAAAGGCTCGATTAAAACTTTGTACTCGGGCACCGACGCCCGAGTGCAAGTGAGGGTTGTACGGAAAGAAAAACAAATTATTCACTTTGTTTCTCTCTCGCTCTCTCTTTTTCTCTCCGTCGGAGTCTTCGTCGTGGGCCCAGTCTCTTTTCGCTGTCTCTCGACTATACATAGAAGGAGGAGAAAAGCGGGGATCTAATAAATATGCAAAGTCGACAAATAAGCCGACGCGGTAAAGCTTCTTTGCACTTAATCAGTATTAAAAAAAAAAAAAAAAAATGTATGCAGTCGCTATACGTATATCTATTTATACGATAATTTTGCACCGTCAGTACAACGCTGTATAAACTCCTGGGACTTCCTCCTCTCTATCTGCCTTTTTTGTCCAACTTATAAGTCACGAATTAATCCCCAGCCACGCTGGCGTTCTTTTCTTAAACTTATCAATTATACTAAGATCTTGAAACATTTGTCCGATGGATTTACCTTATTCCTGCGAATTCCAGCCGGTAAGTTTCTTTCACATCGTAAGCCGTAACTTATGCACTGCACTGACAGAAGCATTGCAACACATGTTACCCAATCTAAAATACTTTAATACCAAACGTGAAAATATCAGTTTAACCACCTTTTCATCGTCGCAACTTATCCCGGTATTTTCCTCCTGCTCCCCTCCCCCCCGAAAGTTAAGTGATTCAGGTCTGTCCCGAGAGCCTCGTGATACATCGATAAACTTGCGCGGCTCGTCTTTGACTCGTTCGGGGGTATATAGCGCGGCAGATGCCCACCCACCCACGCGCGCTCCATTCCCTGGGGTTCTTATACACTTGGTCGAACCGCCTTATACACCTCCTCCCCGGTTATATCGGTCCGACGGTAATATCGTAAAAAGATTTTTACGACTGGTAAAACATAATTTGACCCCATTGTTGTGCGAAAGTCGGGTTGTAATGCGGCTTTGTGGATTGACGAAGAAAGAAAAAAGAAAAGTAGTATAGTGTAGCATGCGGCATAAAGTAACTTTATGTGCAGAAAAACGAAGAATGGCGATAAAAACGCGCTTGTCTAAAATGTTAATTACTGTGTAAAGCATCAATGTACAGCAATCATGGAATTTTCAATTTCGACGATCTCACTCCGGCTGTGCATCATATAGGCGGCGAACTACAGCAGCACCAGGTGTATTAATGAACCCCAGGCGTAAACTTGAGCGCCGTGGCAGTCCAAAAATTCGAAGCTGACCCACCAACTCACAGCTGCGCTCTCGGCCCCCCCTCGTACCCCCTGTGTAAACCGAAGCGCAAAAGTCGTTATTAACTACGAAACTCGAGACTGAAACGTATGGCGTAGACAGGAATTAACTGTTGCGGAGGGGGGCGGATTGGATAGTAGGGCAAGTAAAATCCATACTTATGATTTGGCCGATAGTAACTTCGGGCCTGGCTTAACTCAAAGAGCGCTTGAACAAACTAAACTACCAAGGCGAGAGCAAGACAGGGTGTACGCGTGGTATGTGTATGGGTGTAGCTGCTGCTGCTACGAGGTTTAGAGCGCCACGCAAAGTCCACGCGTATTATAGCTGTAGAGGAAAAGTTTTTGGCCCCTAATATTCTTCCTTTCCCGGGCCATTACCGTAACCGCCGTGTCCTCTACGTCACTCACTCCCCTCTTCTAAACTCGAGGAATAATATAACGATAACAAGCGCTCGGAAGAGGAAAAGCGCACTTGTTTGCGCTAATCGCGGGAGGAGAGGCCGCGCGTGCACTCGCCATGAATCAGGGGCGGAATTTTTCTCCTCCCCGATCGCACGCGCCGTATTTTTTCATATAGCGCGAGTAACAAATGGTGCCATGCTTCATGCGAGAGAGAGAGAGGGACCGCACCGACGAGGGTAAAATATACCGCCGCGCGGTGTGTGGTATGGTGCAACGTTACTATAGCCCCACGCTGCTGCTACTGCTGCGCCCATTACTTGCGGCTTGCAAATGGCTGGCCGCGAGCGCGCATTAACGCAGAGAGCACCGCCGAATTGGGGCGTGCAGAGGCGCGAGCGAGGGAGTCGCGCGCGCGTAAAACGAAAACATAAAGGAACGCCCGCCGAAAAGCTGCTACTCGATGCGGGGGCGCCATGTGGCGCGCGCGAACACATACGCCTGCTAAACGCTTAAAAAGCCGTTCGACCAAAGCGAAGTCGGCGCCGCGCTAGAGCTTTACTTATGGTAATCGAATTATTCCGAGCTCGTGCGGATTTCCCAGCCAAGCGTGTGAATAAAAACAGAGAGGATTGATTTGTTGTCAGGCTCACTCGCGCGCGCGAGCTGTTGTCGTCGGCTTTGCATGCATTATATATTACGTCTATATATGGATGTAGTAGGCGGCGCTGTGTTACTCTCTGCCGCTGATGTATTGTAATCGGAGAATAATTATGTTGAGTTTGTATAATATGATAATTTTGGGGGCGAAGAAGGTGCCCGCGCGGTTCTGTTTAATGTATCACAAAGACGTTTACGTATATTGCGAAGTTGCAGGCGGTATAGAGGGAAACTCGGTGAGAGTGGCGTGTCGCCGTATATATAGGGAGTAGGAGAGAGCGCCTGAAAAAACTTTCCCTCAAACAACATCAAATTGACATTATAGAGTTAAAGTTTCCGCTGTAAGTTATTTTGCGCGAGCGCAACTTTTCCGTTTCTTGTCAACTTAACAATTCATTGGTTGGATTTTTTGCACTCGCGGCGAAACTTCCGGGATCCTACGAGGATATGGCGCTGCTGCAGTACTCTGCTCGCCATAACCTCATCAACCAAATGGATGATAAATTTCGTTCCGCCTGCGATTCTACGTTTTATACATCCGTGCGCTCTCTCACTGCGTTTTTCTTTTACCCCTCCGCCGATGAAAAAAACAATTCTCTTCATTTTTTTTTCTTCGTAAGGGCCCTCGGCCAAATAAATTTACCCGCGGCGAGATTTGCCATTTTTGCCGCGGCTCTCTCTATTTTCCTTTTGAACCTAGGCGCGCTCTTTCGAGGATCCGGCGGGGGAGCACTTACAGAGCCAGTTGACAAAACGCTGCAGGAATTTAACTTCCCGCGTTGACGTAGAGTCGGCGCCTTCTATAACTGGCCGATTGCGCTCCAGCAGCCACGGGCAGCGACGGCGACGACGGAAGTTCGACAATCGACGACAAAGAGCTCGGTCCACGTTATTTATTTCGCTAAGTGCTCTCGATCGTTCGTTGCTTGGCTCTCTTGCGCGTCCACTCTCGCGCCGCCACCGGAATTTATGGCCTCGCGGTCCTCTGTAGCCAGGCGAACTTCGGCTCACACTCTCTTTTCCTCGTGCTGGCTCCTGCGGCTAGAGCAGTCCCTTCGTCGAAACGAAACAGCTCTAGTCGACCTGTATTCTCATTACTCTACTCTTTTCCCTCGTTGCCCCCCTCCCCCCCTCTCACAGGTGGCTGCTGCCGAGATAATCGTTTAGTGCGACTGTGATTGAGACACAGGTATGGGGAAAACTATACTCTCGCCGTTGATATACATCATGCCTCTGGGCCAAACATACACTGCGGACGGACGGAGAAGCCGCTCGTTTGCTTTGACGCGCGTCGATCCTCAGCCGTATTATATACACACACATGGACTGAGCAATTCACAATAGGGGCATTAACCACGAGTGAGTTGGCCCGAGCGGGTCGGTAATGAAGCCCGATTATATACGCGAAGCCGCGATAACTTTGCCGCCGCCGCAGCCGCCCCGTCGCTGATAGGTCGGCCAACAGTGCAGGACGATATATCTCACGGTCTATAGATAATAATAACAGTAATAATAATGATAGTTTATTCGTATATGCTTATGAAAATAAAAATACATGTAAAGTTCTCTGCATTATCATATAAATTCTTGATAATTGAGATGAAAATCGGAAAAATCGACCAATTTGACGCAAAGTCAATTTAAAAATCACGAAAAATGACCAAAAATGACTGAATTACGTGGGTTTGGAAAAAAACGCTCATTGTTGGCCATTTTTCGCGATTTTGAAATGCACCTAAGTTTGCGCCAAATTGACCGATTTTAACGATTAACCTCTCAAATTAAAACTATTTTCTTCTACTTTAATCGCTTTTTTGTGGAATATTTGTTGGTACCTTGAGAAGCTTACTTTTCTTGACAGGCTCATCATCAGTGACTACTGTTCGTGCCATTTGTCCTATATTAAATTTCCATAAGAAAGATGGATTTTTTTTCTAAAACGGTGTCACAAGACCATTTTCTAATGTTCACGAGCTTTTTCGTATATTTTATGACATATCGAATGACATGCTTTCAATCTTACCGTATCACCGCTGCGTGCGGCCGCATGAAGCTGCACACGATTTTTTTCGCATTTATATCACTGCAATTAAAACAGCGATCATAGGGCGCCGTATACAGCTAATAATCACGTACATTCTCGTGTGTTTCTAAAATCAGAGAAGACGCGTTAACGTGCAATTTGTGCCCCCCTTCCCCCCTCTCTTCCTCTATGATTTACACGTTAATAAAATGAAGAAATTGATGGAACAAGACGGGCGGCCCCGGCTAATGCGCGGCGACTGTAAATTACAGCATCAATTAAATGTAAACTGCGCGCTGCACACATATATACACACACGGCTCGAATCATCGGGGCTCGGATATGATGGAGGCTGCGGCTAATTCCCCTCCCGGCAGAAATAGCAGACCGTGAAATAGCCGTAAAGATGGCCGTTTAATTGAAAAAACAATTTATTCTCGCCCAGGCGAACTTGTCTGGCTATTTCCAATTGCTGCACCAACGCGTGCGCGCGCATGCGAGAATAAAGTGAGTTATTTCGTGTTAAGTATAGCCTTAATCCTCTCTACCTCTCTCTCTCTTTCTCTCTCTCTCTCTCTCTCTTGCACTTAGCGCACTCGCACATACCCACACACGTGGGCGTTAAGAGGGGCTAATGACGCGGCTAATACAGCTAATAGACATTAAAATCTAATCTCGCATACGTCCTGCGGTTCTCCCTCTCTCTCTCTTACTGGCATATATATTCACGTACATACACACATGCGCGCGCTCACGTGTCGACGTCCGCGCCGCCAAATTGTTGGCGGGTGCGGCGCGCGAGCGTTTTGTCATCAAGTCGGATTACCTATCCCGCAAGCGCGTATATGGTAATGCCGAGACTGGCGCCGCCGTTGCCGCCGCCTCGTAAAGAGCAAGTCGTCGGCGCGACTGCGGCGGCTGCGGCTACAGAGCGGCGCTTGTAATGTTCTTCTCTGCGTCTTCTGTCGAGGATGGGTAGAGAATATCGTCCTTTAATATGCGCCGTGCCGTAGACGTCACGCGGCCGAGGGACGTGTGCCCCATCGCATCGTCGTTGTGTCGCGCGCAGGGGTTTAATTTTGCAGTAGCGACTCTCTTTTCCGAGCGAATGGAAGCGGATGAAGCGAAAGTTTCGAGGTATATGTGTGCGGGGGAGGAAAAGTCTGGTGTGTTTATGATGGGAGAGGGGCATATCTGCGTCTTGATAAAAGGCGGCGGGTTGTGTGATATATACATATCTTCTAGTCTAGCAAGTTTTGAGTACCCGCGGAGTAGTATATGGCTTCTCTTTTTTTCTTAATTTATGCATTGTGAGTGGAATAACGGTTTTACGATCTTTAAGGGTTATAAAACTCTGTTCAATATTTGCATGCAATATAATGCGGGCAAAATTGCGCAAAAATCTAAAGGAAAAAAGCTCAGTTTCATGTTTATAATAAGTTTCTCGTTGAAGCTCCTTTACATTAAAGTAGAAAACAAAAAGTATAAACGTGCAACGTAATCTTCTTTCGGCATTACAACGATTGCGAAAATACAACGACGCGCTATACAATGCGGCGGGCTCGCTTGCCCGCAGCCCCATATATTAATCCATTAATCCTCTTGCGAGGTCTTTTAAACTAAGTTTACAACAGAAGCTTAAATTCCATTATGCATGGGGTTCAATTTGCTGGGGGGGCAGATGCCGCCGCGGCCGCCGTGGGGAATTCCATACGAAATATCTTCATTAAAGTTCTTTCGTTCGGGCGAACGGGGTATAAGAGAACAAAATCGTAGCGTACGCTTGCCGGCACAAGAAATTTAATGAAGATATTCATTAAATTCTATGTTTTTAGTATAATAAAATGTACGAGGAGGGTATGTAATAACGTTGCCGGCCGCGTGCTCGCTCGCCAGAGAAATCATAGTAATTTCAGGGCCGTAACATATTTAGTAATAAACTCAACATGAATTTGTATTACCAAGGCCCTTATGGGCCCCCGATGATCGAGCCGTATTATGCCCACATTACAGGTGGATAATCATATTATTGCTGCATAACGCGCAGAGATAGAGCGCGTGCGCGTACCTATATATATGCGCGCTTATCGTAAATAGGCTTCGGAGGCCTGCGGAGGACGTAAAAACACTCGGCGCGCGATACAAACGGCTTTCGCGCTCGCTCGCGCACGCATTCTTCGCTGCAGTATACTCTCGCTTCTGTTTTTTCCTCTCTGCCTCCCCTCTTCTTCCTCTCTTCTATACCGCGCAACGCGCTGCTCTTATATACATTCACCCTCGGCGCGCGGAATGAAAAGCCGTGAGCTTAGAGCGCATTCCTGCGGCAGGTCGTGCACGTTCGTTCGTTCATTCGTTCGGCATAAGAGAGCGAACAATTTCATCGGGATCTTATAGATCGATATCTCGCGCGCGCGCGCGCTCCGATTTATACGTGCACGCGCGGTCCGTCATTACCGGGCCCCGGCACTTATGAGCACTTTGCCATATGCGCGGTATAACGCCGGATTAAGTCGTAACTCATGAGCAGTGTGGTAGCGGTGGTACACACACACACACACTCTCTAGTTGGATAACCGTTCAGTGAAATTTCGCGCCCGCGATTCTCTCGCGAGGGAGCGAGCAGCTACAGCGCGTTGGCTCGTTAGCTCAGCAGATTGTCACGATTGGCTCGCGATGATGAATCATTGCTTAGATTTATGCCCCCGCGGCGTGTATATATATACGTGCCGTGTATCGGGGGGGATTCTTTTTGTCGCTCATCTCGCTTTGTTGCCCGATGACAGCTGTGCTGGGCCTTTTTTTACTCGTTATATCGAGGAATAATCTTTTCCTTGCGGATGTTCTTTAGCACGAGATGCTAGAGAGAGTTGAGTGTTATGTGTTTCATTTAAATGGCCGGGCGAATTAAGCCATATGACAGTGAGGTTTATATTCGAATATGAAGCGGAATGATTTATTCGATGATTTATTAACAATGATTTTTCATCGTTCGCGCGCATTTAATCAATGCATTTTAATGTTCATTTCATACTCGTAACATATAAAGTTCATGCTATAAATATATATAAGCTACGTGCGGAAATAAAAATAGCCGGACGAATGGAATGGGCATGCATATATCCAAAAGCAAAAGCAGCTTTTTGCCAAATGCACTTCCTGAATAAAAGCAATAAAACGATTAAATATGTATCAGGGTGCGGGTGTCTATTGAAAATATCGCACCATCAATTGCCCCTGACAAATAACCTACCTTTTCCCCCGTTCCCGGAATAATTCCCGGGCAATCAACATTACAACGATATTTATCAACCTCCGGGGCGACGGGCGCGCGCCTACACACACGCTATATGCACCTCACACCAATCACGCGGAATTAAAGCTTCTCCATTAGTATCTCTCCCCGCTTCATTTTTTCTTCACTCTATACCCTCCTCCACCCACCCGTCTTTTCATTCATCATGCGAAATTTTTGCCAGCGAGCCTTTTTTCTTGCCTCGGGTGAGGCGTAGCGATTCAACGCTCGCTCGCGCCGTAAAAGCACCTTCTTACACCCCGACTTTTGCCTTCGTTAGACGCTCGGGTCGTTCGCCCCGAGTCCAGAGAGAGAGAGAGCGCCGCGATCGCATAGCGGCATTCGCTTGGAGTACCTATAGGAAGAAACGCGGAAAACACGAGCCCGCGCGCTCCTGCTGCTGCCGCGCGTGCCGACGTTTTCTCCCTGTGTGTGTGTATACACGAGAAGAGAAGCTGGTATAGGAAATTTTTTGAGGAGGACTCTGCTTGCATACGAAATTTTTTTCATCGATCACGATTATCTCGCGGCGAAGACGCTGCTACTGCAATTCTTCTAAGCTCTAACAACTTTTCTCGCGCTCGCCGCTATTTACGAGACATTCGGGACGAAATAGCCGGCGCTCGGGGTTTTTTTTCGTCTTCAGGCGTCCTTTATGGAAATGCTAAATTCGGTCGTTTACATTAGGGAGGAATGCCAGGCATGCCCGTGGCTATTGTCTTTCAGAAATGCAAAAAATTTTCCCCAGTAAAAGCTTACGGTGCGTATAAAATTAAAAAAAATAAATAAAACCTGAATGTTTCAATTATACTGATGACATCGATCAATTATGAATTTGAATACACAGGAATTTCGAATGGAACGTCATACTTCCAAAGCGGAATGGATGTTTTCTGGTGAGAGTGCGCCTGATGGTGAAAAATCGACGTGTCCGAGATTGACGTGGTACAATCATCGCGAAATATTACAGGCGCTCACCTCATATCGCGTAATAATGCCTAATAGATAAAAGATTGGTTTTTAAAGAGGAAATAATACTCGCGGCCACCCTATCGGGATGGAGTTCACTGGCACGGAGTGGGGGAGCGCATAAGTCACGCTTTATGAAAAGGGTATTCTCTCTCTCCATCCTGTATTAATTTACAAGTCGCCCGCAAAAGTAATCGGACGTCATGTCCCTAATGTGTGTAATGACCACTAGAAAAGTATTAGCGGCGCTGGGAGAGAAGCGTAATTGCGCCCCGCGCGCGCGACTATATACCCGAGAGCTACCAGCGCTGCTCATAAATCACCCGAGCGGCGATAGGTGGTTAATTTCGCTCTCTAACCACCAGCACCACCGCGCCATATACGTATATAACGTATCCATATATATATACATGCAGTCGTCTGGTCCGAGGCTATTAACGTAAAACTGAGAGAGGGAGGGAGGATATTGTCGGGCAGAAAGTTGCGCGCACCGCTGATTTTTCATCATTTTTTACTCCCGAAATTCGCGCTCCAATGGAGCCGACCGCCTGTATATCTGTGTTCAGCCTATTTGCTGGATGCGGGAGGGAGCGAATCGTTTTATAAATTTCGCTTGTTTTCCAACAGCGATTTTTCGCCCTTGTGCCGAGGAGAGCGACTGAGAGAGGGTTGCTGCTATATTTTGTGCCAGCGCGAATGAGAAATGAAGTCTGATAAAGCGTGTGTCTCTTGCTCTTGCCCGGGAGAAAGGGATAGGGACGGAAGAGAGAGAATATGTTTTGAAATAAAAGTTTTGGATTATGAAAAACAAATGTTACGGCGTTTTTATTCAAAGCACCGCGCGCACTCGTGCCACGGGTACCAGAAATTATTTACGGGCTTTTGCTATTTACGTATTTAGCTAAATTTATAGTGACGATAAAATATGGTTTTTTTTTTTCTTCTTCAGAAAAATTAGAAAAAGCATTACGAGATGACACTGAATTCTTAAGCATCTTGTATAGCCACACACGCGGAACAAGATATTCCATTCGAAATCATCGACTACGTTACCTCCTCCACCTCCTCCCTTGCAAATTGAAACCACGACAACCGTTTCTCGCGCTTGCACGCGGCACAAGCCAAGAGAGGGACAGAGTGCAAATTAACGACCTGGCGCCGATAAAGTTCTTCGGACTTCTCTCCAGCTTTCTCTCTCTTCACGAGAGACTGCATTAACGGGGCCCGCGTGCTCGCGGGGAGAAAAGCCAATGGCTTAACAGATTTCCTCACCGCGTCGTTCCTCACTCTCACCGCGAGCCGCGGTACATGCACAGAGGTATCGCTTCGCGCGCGCACCGTCCGACGTACTCGCGTATATATGTGTTATACGTCTGTGTGTATATATAAATAGATACATATAGATATCCGTGCAGAGACGTGTGTATACGCGCGAGTTGATAACTTACTAGGGGTGTCGTGCTGCGCGTGACGTATATGTCGGCGTTTACGGGGACATTAGTCGGCTGAGCGTATAGGGTTAAAAAACCAGTCGCATTAAAAGAGCGGCCGCGTAAGAAATTGTTCGTTATACTACGACGGGTGTCGTGTCTCTCTCTCTCAGAGTGCGGAGACGACGTTGATTTAGTCGCGGCTGTTCTTTATCGCTTCCTCTATATATACATCGCATCGTCGCGTCACTCCGTGTCCTTGAGTTTTGCGCGGTTTTAATGCGAATTTTACGAGGGGATGTCTGCGTGCGCATCACGAAAACCAACTCGCGTGTGTAATAAAAAGCACTCGCGCGGCCGCCTCGCTCTGATATGCCATTGCCTCGTAAAAGCGGCACAGGATCGTAATTAGATCCCGGTTAAGCAGGCTATTTGATTACGCGGAATTATGGCGCGGTATGCGCGCGCGCTTTAAAAATAATTCTATACGAAATTCGGAATTTCCCGTGTGTCCCGGCCGGGGTAATTAAATTATTGCTCGCGCTGACGTCGACGCGCTAATATTAACGTATTATTCGGTAAAATATAAGCGCTAATAATAAAGTACCCCCGCGGGTGATTATGTAAAAGGCGCCCGTTGAAATATCGCTCGTAGTATTGAATAACGCTCGTAAAATTTAAGTATCTTGCGTATAATGTTAAACTTTGTAGATTTGACTATTTACGTTATTTAAATATATAAGCGCGTGTGAAAGTAACTGCCGTGCGAAAATGTGTAAACACCGATAAAGATCCTTTGCGTTGTAAATTTATTTGAAAATTCACGCGCTAGCAAACTCGGCAAATTTCTAAGACCAATTTGCCGCAGGCCAGCCGGAGAGAAAGAGAGAGAAAACCGGGAATCTGGCGAGAATGAAAAATTCATTAGGAAATAAAATATTTTTGCAACTTCCGGCGAGGCGCTATATATAGAGAGAGAGAGAGAGTAAAAGGGAGGGAGGAGAGTTTCGAAAGAAGTCTCAGGCGCGCGCACACGGACGGACGCGCTTGGCGAGGCTGCACTCCGGGCGATTGAATTCGAGGAGGAGGCCGAGCTTCTGTATGAATTACTCGGCTCGCATTAGTTCTGTCGTTAAATATTGACGCTTGCTCTCGCTGGCTCGCTCCTACCTCCTTCTTGGCGCTATCGCTAATTCCATCTGTACTTAGGCGAATATATATATATGTAGCTCTGCGCGACTGGACGCGGGCGTACAGAAAGAGAAGGAGAAGACGCGAGCGCAGAGGTAGTATAGGGAAAAAGGAGGGAGGAGAAGAAGACGACGATGCAAGCTGCTCCTCTCGCTCTCTACGTTCTTCTCTTGTCTTTTTTGTGGAACTTTCGCTAAATCGCCTTGTATACCGAGAAGAAGAACAAGCGAAAGAAAATGGAGCAGAGCGATGAGAGAGCGAGAGGGAAAAGCGCGAGGTCTGATGCCGTGCCATCTCTCTTTCTCTCCCTCTCTTTCTGCGGGCCGGAGATTTTTCGCTTTCGATGCTGGTTCCGTGCTTTTTTCTCTTCCGTCTCGTTCTCCCTCCCTCCTTTGAGTTTGAGTAGCCTCGCGCGTATAAACAAAGGAAGTCGTTGAACTTCCGCTGGATGTAATGAAAGCCAGCGGCGTCTACGTGCTCTCTCTCTCTCTCCCCGTTCTTTTCTCTCTCCTCCGCGGCTCTCGTCGATCGCACGCGCGGGGGCGAGTCGTGGAGCGTGCTCTCTCTCTCTCTCTCGCAAGGTACAATTGCTCGGCCGCAGGGCTATCTCTCGTATAGGTAGAATGTGTGTACGTGCGCGATATCTGGCCGCGCGAATCAATCGCACGGGGATCGCGAGAGAGTGGCGAAATTGTTTTCCGTGGCCTCGCTAGCTTTCGAATTCCGCGGCGAGGCGACGGAGGAGGAGGAGGCGCCGATGATATCGTGGCCATTGAAAATAATCGCCGCGCTCTGATCTCTCTCGCGCGCTCGCGAGCGGCCGGTATGATTCCTCCGAGATACGTATCGACGGCCGAGGAGTTATACGACGGGTCAACCGCGCACTCTCTCTCACTTCCTATCTTTCTCTTTCTTCTTCTTCTTCTCCTCCTATACCACCACCACCACTACTACTACACGTCTTTCGGACGAATGCACCAGCTCTCTTGCATGGAAAATGAGCGCGCGCGCGTACGCCCGGGAGCATATATACGTCAAAGATTAAAAGGAACGGGCGCGAGTGCGAGAGCCTGCGAACTCGAAAGTGGCATTGCTCGCCCGTTTGAGGGGCAGTTTTCTCTCTCTCTTTCTCTCTCTCTCTCTCTCTCTCTCTCACACACACACACGCAGGATAGCTGGAAAAACGATTCCATCGTACGCTACACACACACACACATACATAGACTCCTTCGCTGAGAGTATAACGAGGCGCGAACAAGTCGCTGCCGATGGGATCGCGGAAACCGAGTATATAAGCGCGAGTACGCTGCTGCTGCTGCCGCACCACGGCTCGCTCGAGGGGACCAATTTTCACGGAAGAAACTGTGAATTATGAATCGGATTGCTTCCTCGTGCCTCCGCGCGCGAATAAAGTAGGAGCTGTCGAGCCTGTCCGATTGTTAGACTTTGCAGGCGCGCGTTCGCTCGTGCGCCTTTTTATTAACTCTCCCTCTTTCTCGCTCTCTCTCTCTCTCAGGCTTCTCGCTGCGCGGGCGCGCGTTTACGCTTCTTTCTCACCGAACGCACCAAGGAGTGAGGAGGGAGAGTAGAGCAGCAACCGTTAAACTCGAGCATACGCGCAGCAAGGAAAAAGGAAAACTTCGTTACTCTCATTCAAACGGCGCTATATTATAGACACCTTCTGCCGAAACAAGTTGAGAAGCGGAGGGTGGTAGAAAAAACTTTAAACTCACTCACTCTTTTTCTCTCTCTCTCTCTCTCCTATCTCGTTGCTTGCATTCAATTTAAATAACGTTTCATCTTTGTGGTATATATTCGTTTTGTTTGTGTGTAAATATAAACCGCGAGCGGGACGGAATAAAAACAAACAAACAAAAAAGAAACACGCGGCAGAGGTGAATATTTTCCCTGTCGAGCGCGCGTTATCGGCCAGTTTATTATTACTTGATTTTTCCCGCGGAGCTAAAAGCATCTTTCTCGAAGGGGTCGACCGCGAAAGTCAGAAAGAGAGAGAGAGAGAGAGAGAAAATTCATTCGCCGAGCTACACACTAAAACACGTCTCTCGGCGGGAGCGTGCTCCGCCCGCTATAATATTACCCCTCCATTAGCTCGGAAATTGCTACAATTGCAACTTATGTCCCTTCTGTGCAAAACAAGCGGCTCAATTGCAAAACCAACATCGTAAACACGGCCGCGCGCTGTAATAGATTTCACGGGGAAATCGGCGCCGTTCGTTCTCCCGTCCCTTAACACTGGCACGCTGTGTTTAGCCATTATTGTTATTAGGGAGAAGAATTTTTTTTTTCCCCCGCGTTATGGCAAAAACTCGCTCTCGCCAGCGACTTCAGTCGTCTCTACATATACCTCGCATAAGGTAGCGGAAAAACGAATGCGGAAATATATATGTGTACGTTCGACAGAGAGGGTGAGAGAGAGAGGAGCGAGTGCACGTCAAGAACGGGAAAGAAATACAGAAAAGATGGGACGCTTCGCTTCGGGAACGTGCGCTGAAAAAATAAACGCAACGTATATATACATATATGTATATAACGATCGGTATATATACCCGGGACGGAGATGTGAATGCTGCCGGTAATACAAGGATCTCTTCGACGCCACTACGACCCACGCCTCTGATTGGTTGTGATAATAAGTTACACGACTACTACTACTGCTACTGCTATATACTACTGCCGCCATTTCGGAATAGTTCTATTTCTCTCGATGTACTGTAGGTCATCCGCCGACGTCGAATCGCGCGCGGGGCTGTATAATATGCTTTTATACAGCCGCGAACCGTATAATCCGCTACACGCGCTGTTATAAACATTTGCGGCAGCGTGGCCCCGCTGAATGCTGTTATTCGTATTACGCTAAAATGGAAAACGCCGCCGTCCGCAACAACGTTTGAGTGCTCTATATATGTATGATGAAAATACGACTGGCCGCGCGCGTATAATGGGTAATCGCTGTTTCACCCCTATATAGCCGCGCGTCCATGTTTGCTCTCTTCCGTACGCATGTCGATGCTTATATTGGCGATTCGTTAGTTTCTCGGATTAATTTTTCACTACCGCTGCGCGCGGCACGTGCGGGGTGTTTTTTCCCAAAGCGATTCGTCGTTCGTTTATCGGATCGATGATAAAGAGAGATATGGGTTTAATTAACTTCAATGTTTCTATGTGACTTCAAGTTCGTCGTTTGGTTTTGCGGGTTCCGCGATTTCATTGTCCTATGGTTCATATACCGCGCTGGTAAAAATTTTATATTATCTTGCAATTTATGTATACATTTCGTTGGAGAAATAGCTTCGCAAATTTGAATAGAGAGAGCGTTGAATATACAGCGTTTTAAAGAAATATTATCCGATTACGAACTTCATTCACTGTGGAAGAGCAGCAATTACCCAAGCGATTCATTCGCCATTTATCAACACCATTCACAATATATCCCTTCGCCCGTAAGGCAACATTGTTCCACCTCAAAGAGTTCTCTACCTAACCGAGCCCCCTCCTCGTCCGTAAATCAAGTTACCCAACAGAAATTAGTGGCCGTTTTCAAGAATACAAATAGCATTAGAACGCCAATTAAGTCCTCCGGCTATAATTAATGCCGCACTTAAATCAGATTTAAAAGCCATTCCACGGCCCGCGCGCTAATGTTTCGAAGCTTCTGCCGCCGCCACCGCTGCTGCTGCTGGTCTGCTTAGCGATCGACTCCAAGCTGGTTAACAGTTTCCCACGTACATACCGTGCGCGATTGAAAAGGAGAGAGGATCGGCCCTAGCCGCGAGCCGAAACTAGTAGTTGCCGCGTGGTCGGCAATGATGAGGGCTGCCAATGCAAAGATTTCCGCCGTGCGCTGAGCCCATCTTTGGCACGTGCGCGCCAGAGATAATTGCTCGCCGCACGTGATGCTCGTCGTCATGGTGTGCACGTCACATATATTTTCCCTGACAGCTGGTGCATTGTTACCTTTTCGGTATCATAATAGATGCGCTGCGTACATTAAGGATGAATTTTCCCTGGCCGCTCGTCTCGTCTCGTCGAAGTTTATAAATTAATTATTATTTGTAGAATAATGATAATGATTCCTCGCGTTATAAAGGTAATTTTATCAAAGTATTTACGGTATGCATAGATTTTCGACGCCGAACTTTCATTATATATTATAACGTTGCAGTCGTTCGATTTAATGACGTCAAACTTTCGTTCGGTATGTGTTGTGAGGATTTTTATACGCGATAATTAATTATCCGATGGATTAATATTTCATGTAGAAGTGTATAAACAGTTTGCATTACAAATTAATAAAAGTGGCGGAATATTTAACTACTACACGCGGGGCGCCTTGCGGAAAAATCGTAAGTGTTAATTGAAAAAGGATAATAAGGAACAGGTAGATAAATTTTCGCATTATTAACGAACCGGTATATTAATATTTTCGCCATACTGCTCGTTCTTTAATCGTAAAATATATTTTATAACATTTATTAGGTAATATGCAGTATACAAAGAATTTATTTACATGGGCTATAGTAATGCCTTCCGAAGGCTTAACACGTATATTTAGCGCTTATTATTTATAGCTCTTTTTACGCACGCCGTTAATAAGGAGTCGTAGAGGAGAGAGAGGAAGAAAAAAGTCGATTAGAATGGTAAACGAAAGCCGCCACACTTATGGCTTTCGGCGAGAGAAAAAAGGGAAAAGACGACGGCAGTGCTGGCAAATCGTAATTATCATACTTAGCGCTTGATTTCGTGTCTTTACGACGTCCTAAGAAGCAAGAGACCAAGAGAGAGAGAGAGAGAGGGGGGGGGGGGGGCAGAAAAACGAGAAAATAAAGCGGCGTAGCACGCAGCTGCTTTACGGCTCATATAATACGTATATTACAAACGAATTGGCCGGTGATAGAGGCGCGATATAGAAAGAGACGAAGGGATATATATAGCGTGGCAAACGAGAGAGATGGAAAAAGTATATATGTATACGGTAGGCACGAGCGGGCGCAAGGTCGTTTATTACCGCGGAATAACGCAATGAAGCGGCCAGATTGGAATCAGCATGCCGATTTATATACGGGAGACGAAATGGCGCGATACGCGCCGCGAAATAAATAGGCTGCGCACGGGTGTTTGAGCCACCGCTACTGTCCCGCGTGCGAGTGAGCAAAACAAGCCAGTAGCAGCGGATTCTAAGCTCTCTCGCTCTCTCGTATCAGTTATATGCACGCGTCCACGAAAGAGAGAGGGAGAGGAAGAGGTATACGAAGGGGAATGACGAGCGTCGGCGACTACCCATCGACGCTGAGGAACGTAACGTACGTGCGATATACGTATACCTCTCTACGATAGAAATCGTGCGAAGCACATACGCGCTGCTCTCGTGCGACTTCTGCGGGTGTAGATGGTTGCGCCGGTCGCTCGGCTACTCCGTTACTTTAACGTGTCGTTACGGTTTATAAGCATTGGATGCGTTCGACGCGGCAGCTAGAGAGGGAGAGAGATTGCATGGCGGAGTCGTGCGTGCGTGCGCGCGGGAGCGCGAGGCTAAGTGTGCGTTTCAGAATGGAGTTCGTTGCACCCGGAGAGAGAGAGAGAGAGATGGGAAGGAGGGGGAGATGGATGCAACTGCTAAACGCGTATAGCGAGCGCCTGCCTCTCGACGTTCGTCCTTTGACGAGGTCGAGCTACCTGCGCGCGCTAGTCTCCTGGACAGCATACACAGATACACACACATACGGAGGCGGGCTTTAACAGCTGTCACTCGTCACCGGTATCTTATAATGTCCCGATAAACTCGCTTATAACTAGCACTGTGCGGCGCTCGCGCTCGATATTTAACGATCCGCTGTGTGTAGTTAGGCTCGCTCGGATGCGCTTCGGACTCTCTCCACTCAATATATATACATATATCGGATCGGAATGCAAAGTGAGCGCGAGCCTCGTGTATTTCCGCACGGACGATTTTGTACTCCCGCCGCGGTATGCGCGAGATTTAAAGATCACTTCATAATGGAATGTGTCGCTTTGCTTCCACGCTGTTTCGGCGTTGATGGTGCCGCGGCGAAATTTGCTCTTTCGCGGATTTTCGCTTCATGGCTGAACGTGGCTGAAGCATGAGAAAGAGAGATTCAAAATTTAATAATGATATTTCCTTCGATCCTCATACAGAAAATAGTACATTTCGACAGGCGTGCGGAAGGTTAAAACCTTCTTACGTCACAATTTCGAACCGCATTTTATACCACGAGAGCCAAATAATCATATTAATTTTATGATTTTGAGCTTAAAGTGGTATTAATTTTTATTTTTCAATTATTTTAATTTGTCCCTTATTGTCACTTAATGAAGTCTTAATTAAGCTTCAAAATTCGTTTGTTTTTGTTAGGAATACTGATTAAACATATAGATTCAAAAATAAAGTTCTGGTTTAAGGAAAATGGTTTCTTTTCGTATATTAGATAGGGGCTAAAGTCAAAGGCAACTTCGAACTAAAGTGTAAGGCTCTTTTTCTTTCTCTCTCTCTCTTTTATTTAGAATTCTCTGGTTAAGTTTCACGAAATAAGGAGACTGGCTTATTATATGTAAAGATTTATTAAAGTTATAAATGAATTCGAAGAGTTATAATAATTAGACATCGAAGTGTAGCCTCAACGGGGCTCGGATAAGGACTATGGCAGGACGGTGATGCGCTCCTTTTTCTCAGTCGATTCCTCGTGAAGTACGCTGCGTTCGGTTTAGATCTGGCATTCTTAATTCTAGCGCTTACGAAAACGAAGTTTTCTTGAACCTAGACTAAAATCATTCCAAATTATAAAATTATATTGATTTTTTTTTAAAGTATATTTTTTGCTTTAGAAAGAAAATCATTTTGAAACAAAAGAATTTGCACGAAAAGAATATCCTTTTGATCCGAATGTTACATTTTTCCCAGTCTATTATTGTTATTATTTCAAAAATCAGTCTCTTTAAAAAGCGAGTTTATATGCTCGCGACTTTATTTATATGCATGAGATATAACTTTGGATGAATTGATACAATTTTATCAATTAAATACTTTATATGGTATGTAATTTGCTTAATTGAATGTTTATTTATTTTATATTCGTTGCCATCGCTTCGTACTCCAGTACCAATATAACTAATAAGAGGATGCGTGAAATGCAAATTTAATCAAAACTAATAGAGTTAAAATAAATTAAATTTCATAAATTGTGTTATAATATGTATACTCAACTGCTATACGTATTTTAATATATAATTAAACAATATTTGTAAATCTTCAGATTGCCTAATTGAAATTTAATGCAGTAATTGAATATTCGATATTCATCTATTTTATTGCATTTTATATAGGTCCAAAATACCTGTTTTATTCATACTAATTACACGCTGCAATGGAATTTTAGAGTGAAAGCGTGTACTTACATTGAATTCTGTAATTAGCTTTGAAATGACAATCCGGTTATTAGAGAATTCTATTTTTGTCCACCTTTATATAATTCCAGGCTCCAACGTTGGCTTTTCTATATATATTACACTTAAAAGTTATCATTATAAAATTGTTGCCGCACACAATGTGTGTGTGTATGTGTGCGCGCGCACGCACGATATGGAAAAGCGATTATCGCGCGGGAAAAAATGGCCATATATATTTTGATGTAAGAAAAATCCTTACTCGCACAACAAGTATTAGCGCGCGTGCATCGTAATTCCCCTAACCCTCGGTCGTATATGCGCATATACGCGCGACGAGCCGTTATAACCTTGAGCACGGTAATTTCAATTTTATACTTTTCCCCGCATACAGCCATTTTCTGCAAAGAAAAAAAAATAAGAGACTAGCGACGTATAATACGTGATTATATAATAAGCCTGCGCGTGAAAAATTCGAAAAAGAATATATTTCCGATATTATCTCGGCCTTATATGAATGTGCAATGTGAACCCGATGGCTTTCGCGCGTTATAGTTCACGTATCGCAGATTTCCGGAAGATATTCTCGTGCAAAAGCGAACGATACCGCAATTATGCTCATCTTTTCCCTCGCTCTCTCACGAGCTGCGTCAATTAATTATAATACGTTTCCGTGCGCGAGTGCGAGATTTTTTCCCCTCTCTGAGGGCTAGAGGGAGAGAAAGAGACTGGAAGTGCACTAACCCAAGAATAAATGACAGAGCTGAGCGCGAACGAAGTGTCGCTGCATACCCGCAGCTGTTGCGCCTTTTCCATCCGGCCATTCTGAAGTGTATAAGCAAAAAAGAAGCGCAAAGGACGAAGAAGAGTTATTGGTGTTTATTAAAATATGAGGACTCAATGTATAGTCCAGGTAAAAGTACAACAAAATAAATACCCATACATTTTACAGGTAGACTCGGACTGTTCAGTGTAAAGCCAATGTCGCAACATAAACCCTGATGGAAATCGATTCCATTATTTGCCTAATAAATAGCTAGTTTCGCCAATAATCGTCAGAAACTAGACATTTTTCTTGGCCATCCATCCATGAAACAATTTTTCCGATCATATTCACCATTTAATAGACGGAACAATAGAATAAGTTTTTTCAGAGATTTACATTAGCCTATTTATGAGTATTTAAGAGCTATTAAAGTTGACCAGTTTTTTTAGTTAAAAAATGGCTAGTAAGAGGCTTGCTATTATGGCGAGGAGTGAGAGAGACAGAATCAAACAGAAAAATCATTCGTTTGTATCCCTTACAACAGTACTATAAACAATTGAATACCATTAATCCGTGTTTACGTTTTGGTTAGCTATCTTTTTTTAATGTACATATAACCTGAACAATCGATTCATCGCTAGCCAGAAATAAGCTATTTTTACCATAACTATTTATTAACTTCCTGGCTATTTTCGATAGGGATAATTTCTACCAGGGAATTAAAAAGTATAATGGTGTAAAGTAAAAAACGACATAGCCATAAAGACAAGGTGCAAATAAACGCAACCTTAAAGTAATACCGCTCACATCATAATTAAAGTGCGGTAAATTAAAGTCAGCATACATTAATTGTTAACATATATAATTCAAGAATACCCGTTTGGAAGCATAGTTGCGTGAGCAAAGAGCGCAGGTATACGCGTGCGGTTACTTCATAAGCGCGCGAAGAGGAGGAGGAGGAGGAAGCGCTCGCTCATGCGCGTGCACGCGAACAAGAAGAAAATGAGAGATAGCGTTTAGATGAAAGGCAGGGGGGAGGAGAAAGGCACAGGACACAGCGTGTGCGCAGTCAAAAAGGAAAAGATAGAAGGGCGCAAGGACGACGCTATGGAGCGTAGGAGA
>UXGD01001685.1:0-32129 GCA_900474315.1 Torymus auratus
GAATATTGATGGGGATACGTTTTTGAGTTGTTATGGGTGATAAATGTATCAGGTTTGTTCTATCTTATAGATAGAGTTATGTGTAGGGTGGTGTATTATAATAGTCTGTAACATTGAATTATAAGTAAAACGTTTGTTATAATTTAAGTGTTCATTAAGAAAAAACATTTGGATTTCCAATATGATAATTTAATGTGGTTTGTAAGAGGGTGCTCTATATATATTGTTTATTCAAAATAACTGTAATTGCAATTCATAAAATACTTTGACTCAATTATGTACAACCAAGAACCTACTTGATAGATTATTGTTTTAAATTAAAAAATCGCAACTAAAATCATCACCACTTCTATAATTAACCTTCAACATAAAACGTTGCTCCCTGTCGCAAAACCAAACTTCACTCAGACATTCAAACGAACCCTGCATTTCTCCACCACCCAAACCCCGACCAAATCCCCAATCCCCGCTCGCAAAAAAAGTACAGTATCACCATCTCCGACTCCTTCACCCTTCCAGCTTAAAAATTTACAAACTGCCGGGCACCGCCACGAGATTTCTCTCTCATTCTCCCAACCGAATATTCCTCCTCTCATTCTCAGGCCAGGGAGGGCAGCTCGCGGCATCTCTCTCTCTCCTTCGCCCCATCGGAGAACCGGAGGAGGGCAGTAAAAAAGAGGCGATAAAAACGCCCCGTGTGTATGTCTGCGTGGGCCGTTGCTGCCACAGCCGCACGTGTGCGTGCGAAGGAGCAAGTTCCAGCAACCGCGTCGGGGGAGAGAAGAAGAAGGAGAAGAGAGAGAGAGAGAGAGAACTCCCCCGGCGCGCCGTTTTATTTCGTGCCTGTGCGCGCGGAGAGGCTGTAAAAATGGCATCGGTAATTGGCGAGGGAGTTGCGTGCGATATCGGGAACACGCGTTGTTTTTTTGTGTATTATAGGGGGGGAGAAAGGGCTGTTTCTTGGGAGGAGGATATGGCGGCTTTGATGTGCGGGAATAAGGGAAGATTTGTCAGAGGTGCTGGCGTGTGAAGTGCGGAGGGTTTGAGAGATAGGAAGAATGGAGTGGGAATGGTTCTCCGGGGAGGGAAAGTTATCGCGTTTAACTTTCCAGTTGGGCGACGATTCTTTTTCGTTGTGAAGTTCCTGGCGTTCGAATTCAGATAAGGTGACTGTAAAGTTTCGTTTAGATTATATACAGTTGAAGCTATCTTTCTGGAGGGTATTTTTATCATCCAAATCTCCAATGTAACGTTCGTGGCATGATGGTTTCCTTTGGGGAATGAAATACGTTATATGAAATAAACGTTAACAATGTTTATATTACTAAACGCTAAACAAACGTTCTATTAATATT
Organism: Torymus auratus; assembly: GCA_900474315.1. Classification (NCBI taxonomy): domain Eukaryota; kingdom Metazoa; phylum Arthropoda; class Insecta; order Hymenoptera; family Torymidae; genus Torymus; species Torymus auratus. The sequence continues at coordinate 1,356 of UXGD01001685.1, forward strand.
CCCATTCCACCACATGTAGAGCGAAAATCCTCCACCCTGTCCCATCTAGAACCACCCAACTCCTCTCTCTCTCAACTCTCTTCTTCTCCTCTATAATATAATCCGCACGCACCCGCGCGACTCGGGTGCGTCGAATCGCCACAGTTATATCCACACCGCTCTCTCTCTCTCTTTCCTTCCCTCCCTCTCTCTCCCTCTCTGACTTTCGCAACACTCGCAAACCCGCTGCTGCCGCGCCTCGCTCGTGAGGGTGGGGGTGTGCTATCGCCTCCGTCTGCGTATATGTATGTGCGCGCGTTCGCGAGTGGGGGAATCACGAGCGAGCGGGTAGAAAGAGAGCGGCGCAGATAAGGCGCGATAAAGCGAGAGAGAGAGAGAGGAGGTTCGCTCACTCTCGCAGGAGGTTGTGTGCGAAGCGCGCGCGTTGCTACGCAGCCGAGTGAAACGGGCGGGCGCGGAAAAACGAGCGGAGAGCGAGCGCAGAGTCAGAGGTTTCTTTTTTTTTATACACACAGTCGCCAGGAGGGAGTGCGAACGAAGCGAAAAAATGCGAGGGGAGAGAGAGAGGTTTGCAGAGGGTTACGGTGCGGTGAAAGGATAGCGAGAGTGGATATATGTATATATAAGATTTTCGAGGTATAATGGCTTCGAATGGTTGTAAATAGGGGAGAAGGATTTCGTTAAATACGGAATTACTTTGGCGATTTGTACCTGTAGATAAGCATTCGCCCTTCCCCGCAAACCGACGAGCATTCATATAATTATCTCTGAAAAAAATCTCCCTCAAACCTCGCGCGAATAATCCTTGCTCCGAAAACTTATACTCGCCGAGTCTCGTCTAAATCACCTTATACCCTCCGAATTTTTGCATATGCAAATATCTCCCCCCTAAAATCGTTTCCCCCTATATAAACTCCTCGATTTAAGTAGTTATAACCGAACCCGCACGCTAAACAAACCACGCGGCCTCGAAAAAGAAACTCTGCATTATACTCCGGCTCTCGCGACAACAACAACAACAACACAGCACTATACTACACCTTCTCCTCTCTCTCCCTTTTGCTAAACACATCATCTATCTCGTCGCGCGCGGGCGAGACGCGCAATATATATCTGCACACACACAATGCGCGAAAACGGTCATGTCGGCGGATCTCGGCGTCCGTCGGCTCGCCTCGGGAAAACACACAGCCAAGAGGAGGAGGTGGTGGGTTGTGTATAGAGAGAGAGAGAGAGAGTAGACAAGTCGCGAGAGCGCGCGGCTGGCTCGGTCTCCGCGATATCGCAGTCGCGTCGCGCGTGTTGTTCGTGCGCACCGTCGTGTGTGCAGTCGTCGTCTCTCCTCTCTCCCTCGTATATAGTGCACGCGCCGCGCTCGGGTGTGTGTGCTTTATATATACGTGTGTGTGTATATTAACACATAAGAGGAGACAACACACGACGGATTTAAAAAGGAACGAAAAAAGAGAGGAGGGGGAGGAGCGCGTATTATACGGATAACCCGGGCGTAGGCGAGAGAGCTTCCGACTTGGCCGCGCGGTGGCGCAGTGCTTTCGCGCATAACCTGTACGCGCCCGCGTGGGAGGCAGCGCCAGAGGAGGAGGAGGATATTGTTCCAAAGGGAGTGTGTGCACGCGCGACTGTATTAAAAAAGAAAAATATGAAAAGAGTTACCTTTGATGTACATGTATAATATTAGAAGAGGTTAGAAGATTAGAGAGCGGGTGAATAACGTAAGGAATTTGCGCGAGGAAATTCTTGACGAGAGGGAGCGCCCGCAAAAAAGGAGAGAGAGAGCAGCGCGCCCTCGCGAATACACACGTATTCTACACACACAGACGTATATATACACTTGGAGGGAGGGAGAGACCCCCCGACTCCTCTCTCACTGCTACTGCTGCTGACATGGCGTCCTAGCTATATAGCGGCCGAGTCGCGCGCGCGCGCCCGCTCACGTATTATATACTACAACGGCGACGAGGGAGCAACCACCACGTCCTCCTCCCCAGCGACGACGACGCGAGCATCGCCAGGAGCATGCCAAGGTACATATTTATATTATAAAAAAGCTCATAAGAATATATAGAATGGAATAGAACGTCGAGTGTAGGTATATATATATATATGTATAAGAGAGGTTGTGGTTGGTAGGAGGCGGAGAGGGGGAAGGGTTGATTGCGCGCTGCTGGGTGGGAGGGAGAGGGGAGCGGAAAGTTTCGCGGATACCCCCCCGCCAGCGAGGCTATGCGAGCGATGACGAGGCGAAAGAGAGAGAGAGGAGCGGGCGTTTTTTCCTCACCCTTCCTGTTTTGACTTTTTCGCGATCTTTCCGGCCGCCGCGGCTACTTTTTTTTTTTTTTTGGTGAGGCGCGCTGAACGAGTTTTGGACGCGGTTGTAAACAGCGGGTGGGTTGTATCTATATGGTTCGTTTGTAAATTGTAATATACTCGAACTTTGAGGAGAAGCGGTATATTGAATTATAGAATAGCACGTGGGTCACCGCGTGTTTATACATATACGCCGCAGTATAAGTACACATTCCTTTTATTTTTATACAATTTCGAACGGTATTATAAGGCTGCTAATCCTGCGTGTAGTAAGTGTATATGTATATATATTGCTCGAAAAAGTGCTTACGCTTCACACAAGTGTGCAGACGACGATGATGCGGCGTCGAAAAGCAGCAGCCGCACGCGCGGCTACGACATTTGTTGCGAAATAGGATACGATATTATATACTCGCTCCTCGTCGGTTTACAAATATATATACTTATGTATGTATGTCTGTAATATATTTGTGTAAGGTCTCTCGGAGATAGCGAGAATTTCCAATCGCTGTTTACGCGCCCCGCGTGCCCGCGCGATAGCGGCGTATATAGTGAGCGCGGGCATCGTGATAAAAAGAGACACATGTGTATATATAAGAGAGATAGATTGAAGAAGCGAAGTGAAGAAAAAAAAACTTCGCTTCGTGGTGATTAGGTAATATAGAGGACGAGGGCTGAACAATAATAGCTGCGGGCTTTTCCGTTTATTGGTAGACGACGTTGTTTCTGTGAAGTGTGTGGGTGCGTCTTGAATGGGCGTAAGAGGGATGTACTTTACGCGCCGGACAGTCAAACAATCGTTCGTGCGTTCTCCAGGCAGAACCGAGGAAGTCGTGTCCGGCGACGCTCTCTTTCCGCGAACTATAATAATACCGTCGAAAGAAAAAACATCCGAGTTCTCGGAACCGCATACACACAGTAAATGTCGCAATCGCTCAATCGCTCATGACTTATCTATTATACATACACACAGACAGACAGACATGCTGTGCAGTCTCTTCTCTCTGTACTCACACCAGCACTTCGTCCATTTCAACTTCAAACATAGCTGCACCACCGTTTCAAAGCCCGCTTCTGCTGCTGCGACTGCTCCATATTTAAATGTTTACATTCCGCGCGCTGCAGACGTGAAAAAAAGAACGCGGCTGCGAAAAAGGAAGCGCGGCGAGCGATAAAGCGCGGCGCGGCTTTTCGCAATATGCACTGCACATATATATATATAGAGAGAAGCGATAGTGGCGGCGAGGGGAAAACCCGGGCCGACTTTCCCGGGGAAAACGGAAAACGTACGTGCATACACGCGTGCGAGGAGAAATTCACGCCGGTTTCCCTCGTGCTGACGCGCGCGTGTGTTTTGTATGGTTATGAGGTTTCACGTCGAGAGAGAGAGAGAGCCGCGTAATGGGGTTATTATGTAGCTTTTAATGGATGGGTTTTAATTTAATTAGCCTCGTGGGTGCGTGATGTTAATTGCTCGCGCGCACAGTATACGCGCGAGGTTGTCGAAATTTCTTTCGTATGTTATATGTATCAGTAAAAGCGTGCAGCGCGGATTGTTACAGGTGCTCTGATTTAGTAGTGGGTTTTAATTAAGTGGTCTAATTGACGTTTTTATAAATTCTGATTCGTATGTGTAAAGTGGTAATTAAACGGGGTGTAAGATTAATTACTAAAATTATATACGACATTTTGGGTTCTTATGATTGTTAAGTATACATACGATCCATCAATGTTTACAAAAGCTGCAGCGAGAATCTCGTTTTCCCTGTGCGCGTGCTGGAAAGCTACTATATACACTTAGCCAACACAACCCGTCGAAAAGGCCGAGATACGAATCTAAAAATGACGAAACAATCCCGACTCATTACCACCTCCGACAGAGAGAAACCAGTATACCCCGGTACATATAGGTATTCATAATTTTCCACGCCCGGAAAACCGCGCGCATTGTACATACATACATACCCACACGCAGTCTTCGGTTAATACAATAAGGCGCAGTCGCCCATCTGGTCTCCCGCGAGAGGTGCAGCGAAGCACGTGGACTACACGTGGACACGCGCACGCGCGCATTTTCTCCGTCTCTCTCTCTCTTCGGGCCGAACAGGTATGCCTCATTATTATCGGAGCGCTCGCGCTTGTCCCACTTAAATTTCGTTTTATCATCCGCTGGGAGAAAGAAAGAGATGCTTGCTTTCGATTTGTACGTGAGCGCTGGTGAGTTTGGAAAATCGCTGTTATTCAATGCGATTACGTGGCGCGAAGTTTATGTATACATATATATAGATATATAAGCTCGAAGTACGCTGCTTCAGGTGTATTTTTTACGATAGATCGCGTGTTTGATGTACGGCAGGTAGTTTTGTAGCGATAATCGCTGCCGATAAAATTAATTATCTAATAAAAAAATTCATTTCAAAGGATTTGTATATAGTTTTTGTATAACAATTAGTGACAATGGAGTAATCACGTAATAATTATCTCGTATATAAAAGCACCACCCGAAGCTTATCGAAAATTTCATCTCAAAAGCGGCGCGCTTTATAATAATAAACAAAGAACATTCACGTTCGAAAAAATGTTTCTAAACCCGCTCGCGGACACTACACACCTCTGCGTTTATAAAAAAGAAGCAACAAAAGCCCCTGCGCTACGTCCATCAGCATAAAACGCAACATCAAACACAGAGAGAGAGAGAGGCAACTACACACACTATCCCTCCCTCTGCCTGTCTTTCCACCCAACCATTTTGCCGTGTATGCATGCACAACCTCTCCCTCTCACCCGGCGCGCATCCGCGCGACGCGCCTAGCTAGACGAGGACGACTAGTAGACTCTCGCTCTATGCACATACACACATACATGCCCGCTGTACGATAGAAATAGTCCGTACACACACAGATGCTAGAGAGAAAGCGCACTCGCGTGCAGCTAGGGTCGTTGCCCATCCGCTCTCGCTCTGTTCTATACACCCTGTATGTATATTGTATATATATACGAGCGCGTGGCTGCCCTAGCGAATCGATATTTCCCTGTGTAAGTAAGTGTGTACCTCTATGTGTATATGCACGGGATAGCGCGAAAAAAAAGAGAGCGGGGAAGAAGAATGACGATGCGTGTGGGTGCGAGCTTCCTGCGCGAGCGAGCGAGCGAGTGTCTAATGTGACGTTCTAAACGTCGTGGAAGAGCACCTACACATAGTGTTAGTGAGTGAGAGAGAGAGAGGATAGAGTCTGCGGAGCGCGTGGGCGGGTTTATTAAATGGATTGAAGTGGTGCGCGAGCGTGCCGAAGGGAAAAGGAGAGGCGAGAGGGAATGAACGTATGTGTGTGTGTGTGAGGTCGTGCGCGAGTTCTGCGCGGATGGGTGTGATGATGACGGTGTCGACGCGGTGGTTTAGAAAAAGAAGAGAAAAAATTGCGACGCGATGTGTAATCCTTTGGAGTATTTTCAAGCTGTTATATTGGGTTGCAATTGCAGGGACTTTTTTTTTATTTCAGTGATTGATAGGTGCTTTGTTTGAACGATGTGTAATGGGCTCGGTGCAATTATTACTGCGGTTGGAGGGGTTAATTTGTTCGTGGAAAGCTTTGAGGTAAAAAATAAAGTTTATTATTTATATATAATAAACACCTCTGTTATATGAAATAATTTTTTATTTATGAATAAATATTTCACCCTAGTTGAACAAACGATTAAATCTGCGTTCACCGAAGTTTTAACAGAAATCCAGTAGTATTAGTATAATCCCCGATATTTGCTAATCGCGCGTACATCGTGCTCAATTTACTATCTAATATACCACGCCTTTACTTAGCCGTTCAATTTTATCCACGCCGTATTAATAGAGCCGTTCGTATATAATTACCCCTCTTCAAACGTAATTTTATATATGACATCACCTTTTTATTCCACAGAATATAACACTTTTTATCCATTTTCGTCCTTCTATATTCTCTCGCCTTATTTCCAATTCTAAAATAAATCTCGAGCGTAGGCTCGATTAATCACACCCATATTATTATAATACAAATTTATAACAATATCAAAAGAAACCATATCATCTATATAATCATTAATCAATATACTCCTCCTCTTCTCGCATCCCGAATTACGCAACGCGCGGCGCGTCCACTCCCCTCACCGTCCGCTCCCTCCTAAACAAAAAAAAAAAATCTCTCGCGCGCGAGCAAACCAACAACTCGACGCAAAAAAAAGCCATCATCGTCGCTCCGCTCGCTGCAGAGGGTTGCGTAAATCCTCGGGAACGCTCGGTTTCCTCTCTCTCCTCCTCCTCCTCGTCTGTCCTTCGCCGCGGACGGACGTGTCGCCTCGCGTGTGTATATATATATATGTGTGCGTGAGCTGTGCGCATAGGCGTCGCCACGGCCGCGGACGCGGACGAGTGACTCCTGCGCGCAAGCGAGAGAGAGAGAGAGAGAGCGATGTCGGGGTGACTCGGTGATATTCGCGTGAGCGAGCGACGATTGTGATCGCGCGGCGTAGAAGAGAGCGCACGAGGATGGGGTGGGGATGATGATGGGTGATGAGTGGCTTTTTAGAGGCGCGGGTTTGGGAGGATACGATGGGACTATTTGATACCGATGTGAAAAACAGTACCTTATATATTTTGAAAATTTAGGACACTTTTTTTTTCTAATCGAAGGATATGTTTCGCGCTGTACGAAATTCGACCGAACCTTTATCTAAGTGTATATATAATTCTCTACGCGGCAACATAGTATACCCAGCTTACAAAGCGCTAGAGATAAAAGTATAATCTTAATTTCGTGTAGATAAAAAGTACGACAGTTGACAAAGTATTAACATTAATTTTAGCACACGGTCAATATAGTAATACTCTCGAACGCCCCCCGTCTCTTTGCTCAACAAATGGTATAACATATATCAAACTATATAGAGAAAAGTATCTTATCGGGGGTTTCCCGTATATACACACAATTTTTAATTTTCCGTTACCTAACAATTGCCGATTAACGTTAATACACGCGGCAATCTAAATCGGTGCGCTCGTGAAAAAAAAGCCTAATCCCTCCGGCAAACTAACTTACTCCGATTATAATACTTCGAAGACTCTCTCGCGCCTTATCAGCTTATCGGCCGGCAATTTATACACGCATGAGGCGCCGCGGCGCCGCTCGATCGTTCTTCCTATATAAACTATACAACTTATTGTCGATGATGACAGATCTCTCTATATAATTCTTATAAAAATCGGCACCGCCACATCATTAATTTTATACAACAAACCTATCACCGAAAACCGTTCTCGACACCATCACTCTCAGCATTCGCCTCTCGTCATTCACGAGTCCCGGATAACTGTACACCTCTCTCAACATCGTTGTCATGCCCTTCGGCACTACACCGCAAGTCAAACGCCTGGCTCGCCGCATAATTACCACCGCACACGTCCCCATCATCCTCGAAAGGACCCCGAAAACCGTTTCCCACTCCCACACATACATACGCAACCTCGTGTACCTATACGCGTGTGTCATTGTCACGTGCCCTCTCTCTCTCTTTCCCGCGAGGACAAGCACGTTAGTACCGTAAACAGGTGAGCGCCGTCGTTGTGCACCTGTGTGCGCGAGTGTTCGATTGTGATTCTTTATCGCTGCACGGGGGGCGGAGTTCTTCTTTTTTGTGGGAGTGGAGAGTTGCTGCTGCTGCTGCTGCTTTGGAGACGGGTTTTTAGGATGTGAGGTTTTATACGATGATGCGGTTGGGAAATTTTTGGGCGCGGGGGTCGCCACGCCGGCGAGGATAATGCGTAGTTAATGTCGAGGACTATGTTTGCTTTTTTTCTTCTTTTTGTCATTCGTGGCTGTTTTCGTGGGAGCGTTGCGGAAAGGATTGTGATATATATATGATGAGAAACGTTGTTTGATCATTGCTTAATATAGTTTATGAATTATAATAATTTCTGTTTTCAATAGATTAACTGTTTTGTAAAAGCAAAAAGTATATATTTTAGCTTATTAAACCATCTACAACAGTATCACCTAAATATATCATCCAAAATTATACAAAAATCAATTATACCCAAACGACTAAAAATACCCTCCCACCCATATACCAATTACCATCCACCTCACCAACGGCAATTTTCTCTCTCTCTCTCGCTTTTTTTTTCAATCAAACACCTTCCCATATGCAAAGCGCCTCTATATTTCCAATCGATATTTCACAGCGCGCGCACGCTCGCTCTCGCCTAGTAATTAATTGCCGTGTGCGGCGCTATATACTCGCTCTCAGGTAACTTTTCTCTCTCTCTCTCTCCCCCCATCTATAGCTATACACGCACTTCGTCGTGTATAATACTAGCTGGCCTTCTCTAGCGATCTCCTTTTCTATTATGTCGTTCTCGTATATACGTACTTTTTCTCTCTCTCGCGCTCTATGAGTATGCGTGTATATATACCGGCCTCGCGCGCGATCGATTGATTGGGAACGGCCATTTTTTATACCCTTTGATCGATCGTCGTGGTAGCAGCAGTACCGTGTGAGAGAGAGATGACGAGTGGAAAGTCCCGGGGGAGAGAGAGCGATTTGTGTTTGTTATAAGCGTTTATTGGGATGAATTTTTACGAATTATGAATCAAACCGAATAACGCCGTCGATGAATAATAATATCCTACTCGTATGCGAGTTCTTTCGTGAATTATCTGCCGCGAGAAAAACGCCGACGAGACCGAGATAAACTCCTCGGCGCGCTCGGCTTTTCTTATCATTAACCCGCGCGCGCTCGCGTCAGCGGCGGCGGCAACGAGAGGGTTCCGCTGCTGCGGGCAGGACTTCGGTCTCTCTCTCTCGTTCGCTCGCGTCATCGTCGTTCGCGAAACTTGTGTGTACGTGACGACACGTATTACATATTCAAGCAAGTTCTAATTCGGTAGTAGTAGACGAATAATTTTTACGAGAAGAAGTATAGATGATAGGTAAATTTAATTCACGATTAATATTATGCTGAAATTACACAGGTGTCTTGGCGACTCGGTATGTTAGGAAACGTTATTATACGATGTCTATATGTAAACTTAAAAACCGCACGTGTAACCGCTGCACGAGATCGAATGACGCGTCTACATACGTATAGAATATTTAACTTCTTCAGCGAGATTATTGTTTTTATTAGTCGTGAACCAATTACCTCGTCCATTACCGAGACGAAGCTTTTTCAGGATAGCGATCGCGCTTTTAATCGGATTATACATGCCGCGCAATCTCAGAGACGCCACTGGGGAGAATTTCACGGAATTAGATATTCAAATTTCCGCGAGGGAGCGCCGAATAATTAAATCCTAGAGCATATGTCAGCTGTTTGAATAAGTATAAATGGTATACGTCTAGATTAATTACGTTTTCTTATTTATACCCTTAAAATTTATTTCGAATATAACCTTTTTTATTTAATTTAAAATAAATGTACTTTATCTATAAGATATCATATGAGCTTAAAAAGGTATTCCTTCTCGATCAACAGTAAAAAAGCGCCACATTCCCACAAAATATATACATATTATATCCCGCGGGTTATCACCGCGCGCCAGCGAATATATTTATCAAACCCCTCTTCTGTCCCCGCCGCAAAGGAACTTTTTCTCACCACTCGTCCGCGCGCCACTTATCTCCCACACATACACGTACAACCACTGATTGAGGCTCGCTCGCGTATATATATACACTACACTAATATACACGCCGAAAAGCGCTCTCGAGCCGCGTGCGCACAATACACTGCGCGCACGGCTATTTCCGTCTCTCCCTCGCGGTCGTCATATCGTCGCTGCTGCCGTCGCCGTCATCATCCTCATTCTCTCCCTTGCATGCCGTTGCTGAATTTACATGCGGCTTCCTGCGGGCGGCCTTGTTAAGCTCGCCATGACGACGACGATTTTTATCGCGAGGGGTGTAGCTATACGCACGTACATATATATAGTGAGCGTTATTATGGTGGTTGCGGGCGGTCGCGTGAAAGGCGCGTATATGAAGGAAATGGGATGAGTGCGAGCCAAGGGGGAAAGTGGAGCACAGAGGCGCGCGCTATTATTGTATATGAATGTTTGGCGAGAGGTGAGTGTGCGTGTGACGGACAGGGAGTTTTCTGCCTGCGAGAGGACGATGATGGGGTAAGGGTGGCTGAATGTGGGTTAGGGGTGAGGGTGCGGATGAGCTTAATTGGTGGACATGCGATGCGGGCGGGAAGAGAGAGTAAGTTTAATGTGCCGCTGTATGGGGTTGTCTGCTCTCCCTCAAACGCACGCGCACGCAGGGGGTTGTATATTTGCGCCAAGTTGTTTGATGCAATTTGCTCGCTTTTATTACTCCGTGATGGTTATACGCAAAGGGGAGCGAAATTAAATGCTATGGCGGTTCGTTAAATATTTACCGCATGTTCGCCTTTTTGTTCCCTCTTTTTTTTTATGAATTATTCGTAATATGTTTAATGTTTCAATTTTACTATCAATATATATGTACCTCGCATACATTTTTAATACGCGTATAAAATTATTTACTGTCATAGCTCGACATGCTATTATTTACAAAGGTGTTCTAAAAGAATAGGAAGCCGTGTATATATGAAATTACCATGTATATATACAGCAATTTCGCCCTACGGAAACCCAATACCTTCCCGCGCGTTTGCAAGTCACTCCCTATCCCGGTATGAGACCGAAGCGAAAAAATAAATCAGATACCCGGAAAACGCGTGGCGTGGCACTCCCTCGAAAATCGCGACACACTACCGCGAACATTGGGGTTATTATATGGTGCAGAGACCCGAGGCGAAATAAGAATCGGGGGTGTCTCCTGAACCGCGAAGTCGGCGCGTTTCCGTGTGAGAGCCGCGGGCGAAATGCTCTCACACAGATTTTTCGGTACCAGGGGTGAAGTAGTGATTTTACACGCGTGGGTGTGAGAGAGGAAACCCGGAAGTATCCGAGGGGGTTGATAAGAGTCGATGATGTGCGGGTGGTGGTGTTCTTTTTAAATGGTAATCAGGTGGGGGTATAATGGTATGCAAATGACGGGGTGATAGGGGGAAAGGTCGCGTGCGTTGTATGGGTCTCAGGGAAAGTTCCGTATAGAACCGCGGAATAAGGGGGCGAGGGATATTGTCTGCTGTGAGAAGCGCGCGTCAGGTGTTGGTTTAATTAACATTCGCTTTCTTTTTTTTATTATACACGTGGTATTGTTCGAGCTCCTTTTCAAAGTCAAATTTACCGGGACCTCGGTTGGCTGTAACAGAGAAAATTGCAAATTAAAAAGCGAATATTATCTTTAAAATATCCAATTCAAAGTATAATCATATATACAGAGAAAAAAAAACATTATTCAGACTTTATTGAAAAAGCCGGGCATGCGCCTGAACAAATATAATATACTCCCCGCGTTAGCTCGCTCATGATATCTTTTGCACACTTGGCATAAATATTTATTTTGAATAAATACAATGCATCATCATCGTAAACCACAATCACCTCCAATAAAGCCCTCTCTCTCCACCTTCTGTAAAAAAGAACAAAAAAATGAAACATTTATACGAGCCGCGAAATGACATTTCGACGTTTTCGACTCCTCGTAAAGTCCTATACAACAATCTGCTCTCTCTCCCTCTTATATAAAATCTTCCCTTTCCTCTTTCCCACAAAAAGAACGTTTCGTATACTTACTCGATATATCGGGGTACACACACACGCGTGTGTATTATACTGCAATATACGCCCCGACTCGCAAACAAAAGGCAATCAAGTCCCGTATCGCGCGCACGCGAACCGCGCGACTTTCCAAGCGGGAAAAATCGAACGCAGAGAGAAAGAGAGATGATGTATGTGTATACGCTACTGCTGCCCTCGGTTATCGCTCGCTACTCGCGTGAATTTATGCGGGTACTGCATTAGTCACGGCACGCTCTCGGCCCCGACGAAAGGGCTACAATTACGCGCAGTGGCGGGCGCTTCTTCGTCTACTATACTCCTTGTCCTTCTTCAGCGAATGAATCACACATGTGTGCGTGCGTGCGTGTGTGTATAAGCGGGCTTCTTCCTCCTTTTCCCTTTTTATTGGGCTGATTGTCGCGCGCGCGCCTCTTTTTTTATTGTGAACTCGTTAGTTTTATTTCGTATTTTATGTGGGTCACGCGGGATTCGGTAGCAGAAGAAGGAAGAGAGGAGAAGAGCGTTCTTTTTTTTTTAAATATATATATATATATATCGCAGAGTGGGATGGTCGCTGATTGAGACTAATCGAGACGGGGGGAGGCTTTATCGACAGGCGCGGATGGGAATTTATTGCAGGATTGCGCGCTCGTGCTCTCTCTGTTTGCCTGTGTCGTCGTCGTTGACAATAGGTCTCAGATAGTATTATAGAGCTTATTTTAAATTTACTGAATTTATCGACATGATTGCTACAGTTATATTTGTATACTCTTGAATAATTATATTTCGAAATAATATCGTGTATAATTAATGTTCGGACTTGGCTAAGAATAACTCGAAACAAATCGTAACAAATCTCATCCTCATAAAATTTGTTCAACAATCAGACACACATACTTAAACATACCACCGAAGGACATTACATCGCGTCGATCACAGGCTTCTCGCAACGCCTGCAGCCTTGGCGCGTTCAAAACAATAGCGCTCGCGCATAGCGCCTCTCCGTTATCGATTCAGGAAAACTGACTCACACTCTGTATAGTGCACGAAGCGCAGTCGTCCACCTCCGCTGCTGCACATCGCGCGGGAGAAAAAACACGAGGAATAAAGGATAAATAATAAACATTTTCTCTTTCGCGGCTGAATCACACAGAGTATAAAGTCAGCGAATGAAAAAAGGCAGGGGGTATAGGGTTAAAAAGAAGCGGTAAATTGAGAGGTGAGGGATAGATAGTATACGCGATGATTGGCACATGTGTATCGATTTCACGTCGGCGGTGGTGTGATGGGATTTCTTGGATGCGCGCGCGCGGGATGAAATCGAAGAGATGGAAGAGTGAGATGAGCGGATGATGCAAAGGAGGTTTCGGTTCTGATGTAGTTTATGGTAGTTTTTCCAGTACGCTGAGGTTAGAGGTGTGTTGTCGAGAGGAGTGGATGATTGTTTATGCTTGATGGGTGTATGTTGTGGTGGTAAAAAGGTGATTTATCGGTCGGTGTAAATTACATCCAGCTAAATAAATCTCAGTCGTACTACAACATGGTTGATATACACAGAGATAGAATAAAATCGCTATGATAAAACAAAGTTTTATTGATGTTTATATCTGTGTACAGACATCATAACTATAAAAGAGCGCAGATTGTACCTACAAAAAGATATAAATGCCATTCCCAACTCGCCATCCGTGAAATCAAAAACATCCGCAAAAAGATTCATCCTGTATTATATGGCGGCCTAAAAAACACAGACCACAAGAAAACAAACGACACTCCTACCCCCTCACCCACAACCGAAAACAAAACTAATAATCCACGCGCATACACTGCCGAACTTTTCCACCCAAAAAATGAGGAAACTTCTAAAATCGCCACCTCTCCCCCCCGTCCTAAAAAAATCCCACAGCCAGACAACGAAAAAAAAAAAAATTTACTACCTCCGCCAGCAGCAGCCGCTGTATACACTCCACCAACATCCTTTCCTATATACGCGCGATCCACCCACGCGCCGATTAAGCACACACACATACATAGCTCGCTACGAAAAACCATGAAAGCTTGTACTATACATATATATACGTGTGAGTGTACGTGCGTGTCGCGCGCTTGGGCGTGCCTAATCGCCGGAATATGGTAATTCGATTGGCCGCGTATGTGTGACAACTACGACTGCGTCTATGTATATGTGTGCGCGCATGCAGCGCGGTTATTCAGGTCGAGCCCCGGCGGCGCGTCCGATTTCCACCGCGCCGCGAGCGAGCGAGCGAGCGAGCGAGCTTGTACATACATATACGCGAGGCGCGCTTTGTGTATGTATAATCGAGGTTTTCGTCGATATATAAGCCACATCCGATTTCTGTTTTCTTTATACTAGCGAGGTTTGGGAGGGTTTTGGTTGTAGATAATAACTATGCGTGTATGTGCATTTTTTTATATGTAGGGTTAGGTACAAACTCTTGTTTTTTTTAAATTCTTTTGTTGAACGGACTGTTTTATCAGACGGCGTTTTCGGATATACAAACGTATACGGGTGGAATCGATTTTTTTTCCTTTCTTTCGCTCGATGTGTGGTTGCCCGCGGGGACACACGACGAGCCGCGGTGACAAATGAAATGATTATGTACATTTTAATTGCGCGTGGAGCTCGCGCGCGCCTTATTCGTCGCGGCCGAGGGGAGACGTAGCCGCGCGCCGTCGTGGTGTGTTTTCTGCCGAATCATCGTTTTCGAGGCAATTAATATTATTCATATTCAGTGCGCGTTGGATCTGATGTGTTCGATGGAGCGTTATAGCTGCGACTTGTCGAGGACTCTATTAGCGCGGCTAAATTTAATTCTTCTTTTTTTTTTCAAGATTCGTGAAAATAATACATGATTGGTAGGGGGATTTATCTCGCACATACATGCTAATGCGGATATCGGAGATTCAGAGTATGGATGCGCGAAGCGGACACGATGATAATAATGCGTCGATACAGTGGTTCGACCCGTAAAATAGCGGCTGGAATTATTGTAACGAATTTAGGTGATCGTGTAGAGATAAAGTATATTATTTTTATTCTAAAATCTAGGAATTTTAATAGGGTTCCCTTCTCAATTAGATAGAGTGTGCTATCGATTTAAAAATTCCTAATGTGTTATACACACACGCCGATGTATTACTGGCGCTTGTGTTTTCCAATGCGCGGGGGAATCTGATTACGCAACTGAAGCATAAATCGAACGAGCGCGATTGAATTATCGCTGATCGGCTTAATCCTCTTGATTCCTAAATACTAATTTTCATACATCTCGTATCAGATATGTGGAAACTCGATATTAAATATAACTTCTTTGTATCGTTCAATTTTCATACACTTATTATATACACTTATTTAAATAATAAATTTTCTTACATGAAATATTTTTTTGCGTTTGTTACAGGTGAGTTGCAGTCTCAATAAACCACTAAACTTAACGTATAGGGACCCACGTAAGTCCTTCATATAATAATTAAAACGCATAAAATACACCTTATTTCCAAACGCATCTCAATTCCCTCGCACCTTGCCACCAACTGCGGAAAAAAACCTATAATATACCCTCAGGGGGGCGTTGCAGCGAATCCCATCTTCTATTCCTCGCTCTCCACCTATTTCGAAAACCCCTGCGAGATTAAACCATCCATGTGTACACACACAAACACACAGCCGAAAAGTTACGAAAGAAAATGTAAACGGCCGCTGCCGCCTCCTCGCTCGTTCGTCTGATTAACATCCGCGCGCCACTCGATAAGGCGCGCACAGCTCCTACGATAAAAGAGGGCGGAGGAGAAAAAGCAGCAGTATAACAGCATATACAAAAGGCGAACTCGAAATTCCTGCCTTCGTCGTCTTCTTGCTGCTTCTGCTGCCCTCGCGCGCGTTATCACTCGCTCGCTCGTCTCTCTCTTCGCGCGTGTTATCTCGTTATTAATCGTCTCTATATGTATGTGTGTACGCATGATGCGGCAGACGCCGCCGCGAGGGGCTTTCGTAACGCGCGGGCGATTCCTTGCACGCGCCTCGCCAGTGATATCCTACATACGCGGTCTGATATAAGCGTCGGCATCACAGCGGATCGTGGAATATTTTGTAAGTATATATATACGCGCGGCGTTTGGGAGAATGTGTGAAAGAACATTTGCGTATAGCCGCTGGCGCAGGATCTGTGAATCGCGCGGTGTGTAAGAGAGAGAGAGAGAGAGAGAAATGTAAATACACGGGAGAGCGTGAATTAATTGATTATCGGCGAGAGATAGGGAAACACTTGTCGAGAGCGCGTTTTAATTTGGCGAGCGTGTATAATGTATATATAAGCGACCAGTTGGTCTGGAGATCGGGTGAGGCGATTTGGTTCGGAGCTGTAGTCAGAGGGAGATAAGGTTTCTGAGGAAATTGACGATATAGAGTTTGATTTTTCGGGGTAAATATAATAACGTTAATTAGGGGAGTTTCGAATTTCGGATTTTGTAACGGTTGATAAGGGGGACGATGTGTGTTGGGTTCAGTTTAGGTTATCTGTGTATGCGCGAGAGTGGCGTAAAAACTATGATTGATAGATCCGAGGAGTCCTTTCCAGCCGATCAGCAGTTTATCGGCCGCCTCGTGCGCTCGGGGCTATTATCTACCAAGGCAGTGATTAACTTCTAAGTAGCTTTGTATACTCGATATAAATAGAAAAAAAAGGCATATATAGTTTTCGAGATAGACCAAGTGTCGTTATATATTATCTTAGAATTAGAAGTTTTCTCGGAATTTATATATCTCGACTTCAACGCTATCTACTTTTTCATTTTTATATACTTCAATTGTAAAGAAAGTTTATATACGTAAAAAAGTGTTAATCTAAGCACACAGTCCATTCCATCGACAATAAAAAAAAAACACCTGAATTTATCACGAAAAATATATATTATACAACACGATAGTTTCTCGTACAACCCGTCGTGTAACACGCGCGAAAATCCATCATCATAAAAACCGCAGAGACAAAACCTCGTCCGCGCGAGCGCAGCATTCAACCCACGCGCCATGCCAAACCTCGCAAGAAAACAAAACTCTCCGGGAAAAGCCAACCACTCGACTTAGAAAAAAGCCCTCACCACACATACATACAAGCCAGCGTCCGTCGTCGCAGGATCGTTAATCGCCTCGCGCGCGCGGCCATTTGCATAGCGTTTCGCGAAGGAGGCCGCGCGCGTGCGATTGTGCAACGCGATGCGCACATACACGTACCTCCCTGCATACATACATACACAGATATGTATGTGAAAAGGCCGAACGTGACGAGCGCGTCAACGGCGGTGTTTCCTCTCCCGCGCGGGAGAGAGAGAGAAAAATAAAGAGCGACTTGAGAGGGAGAAAATTCGTTATATAGGCGGCACGCGTGGGTATGCATCGAGATAAGAGGGTAGAGATAGAGTGTGCGCTGGCTTGATTGAGAGATTCGTAGGCCGGCCGCGTAAACGCGGATTTTTTTTGCGCGAGATATATATGTAGAAGAGAGAGTTGAGGGATATATGTATAAGAGTGAGATGGAGATGTGTATAGAGTACAGAGGATGGTTTTTAATGAGTTTTAATTGCGGCGTGGTGGTGATATCGGCCGTAAATTATTCATGCCGAGTGTAGTCGGTAATATGGCGATCATTATGTATGTCGATGCGGGGCAGTTAATTTTGTTAGAGGTGGAATAGATTTTTCCCGTGATTGGTGTACGCCGCACGTGTGAATTGAATGTATCTGGAATAGATATAGGAAAAAATAATAACCACCTCGTATATAACACTTTGGTATCTTGATAATATATTGTGTTCAGACGTATATACAAAGAGATATACATTCGTGTACACTTTGACGTTACATTCTGCTCCGTTTTCTGCGACACACCCTGCGTCAATGTCACTTTTACACGCACATGTGTTGTTGGCGACGTATAGGTATCACAAAAACTCATCAATCTTCGCACATTTTCGTGTATAGCCTCGCCTTTTGTTGCTGCGCCAGAGTTTCGGCGGCACAGAAAACGCGCCTTATCTGCCTGATAATGCCAAGGAGCAGACGTTTTCGTCTGCTCTCCTTCACTTACAAGAATAACAATAATAAACAGCGCACATATTTTTTTACCGACTTATATATGCGCGATTGTTTATATACGCGGGTTGCGTTAATGGAGCATTTCACAAGTTATCAACTTCGAACTCCTCTCAACTGTCGAACGTATTCCAGTACGGTTTCGATGTATAATATTAATAGGATATCATACAAACCGCTTTATATCGAAAATTTTTTCGACGCTCCCGTTATCGCTATATGTCGGAGAACGGCGATGATGAAAAATCGTATGTATATCAACGAAAAATGTGAAAAAATCCACTCTCCTTTTTTTTGAAGCACTACACAGTATAATACTTTGAAGTCTAACAAGTCGGTTAGACTTTTGATAAAGTCGCGAGGCGTCTTCTGTAAGATAGTTGTATAGATATACAAGGTACATAGTCGTAGATAGACGATATATTTTAACTTCTTCGCTTCACGAATATATACACATAGTCAAAGTTACGCGCTTATCGCAGAGGAGAGTGAGTTGATAAGAGTATACCGAATTATACGCCTTACATTATCAACTATGATAATTTATTTAGATGTATCAAACGGCTGCTCCTTTAACAGCGCTGAAAAAAAAGATTTTGTAAATTAAAAATTCACCCACCGAATTTAACTCGTTTTTTACCCACGTTATAGATAAAAAAAATATATACACAGTACAGCATTTATATCGATAAAATGGATACACACATCACACGTGTGCGTTAGTTTATGATAATCATTATTTACTTCTATCACGTCGACAAAAGCCTACAACGATATACATAATCTATTAGAATTAATCACTACGACGGTATTCGCTTATATAGTGGCGACCATATTCTACACGACAATCCAAAGTATAATCTTTCGACTTTCCACGCAGGATGAGCTTCGATCATCCAAACCACCTTTACATATGCTAATGTCCGAGCATAATTTAGGCTTCCTAATGTCTCGCAACCTGGTATATCGTCTCACTCAAACACCCAAACTTTAATCGCCACGCTCTCTCGCACCATATCATCAACCCACCAGCTCTCCAAGACCAAGAAGAAAAAAGAATAATCCCCTCTCTCTCCCCCAATCTGACCCAGCGAAGGTCCAGCCTCGCGCGCGTATCTCTTGAAACAACAAAAAACTCGTTTGCCGAGCCTTTACCCACACATACATACTTGTGGGATCCCGTTATCGAGAGAGGGACGACGACGTATTCGCCAAACCCATCACGTACGCAGCGAGAGAGTGAGCGCAGGGGGCGGATTCTGGAATATTCCTTCGACGAGAGAGTATTTATATCCTGCGCGCGCCTTGTGTAACGAGAGTAGGAGCCAAGCGCCGATATATATGTATAATCGCCTCGCGCTGTATTATACATGCGTATAATATACGCCCCAATATCCCGCGCGTATATTATATTACAATAAGTAAGAGGGAGAATAAGAGATAGGCTATAGAGTCGCTGCGTGCCGCAGGGGGGAAAGTCGCAATCGCTAGCTGCCGACGACGACAACGAACGAAGAAGACGAGGTCGAGACGGCAAGAGGTCGAAGGTTGATCTCCCCGAGACTGTATATATGCGCACACACGCACACGTATATTATATGCGTACTTAGACACATACACGTGTGTATAGTATAGTTGCCCGTAACGCAACCGCCTCTCACTCTCAGCTAATGACTCATGTGTATGTACGCGAGGGGTTCAGGCCCCGAGGCTATAATACCGGCGCATATTTTCGAGGCTCTTGTAAGATATCCCGCGCGCGTGGAAAACGTGTGTCCGCAGGGTTTCCGTGTATAATGACTAACGTATGTGTGTGTGTATGTGCAGCGCGAGAGTTGTGTCATATATGTGATGGGGGGTCTCTTGCGAAGCGCGAAGGTATTTTGGGTCACGGCGATTCCGAATCCTTTTACGGTTCCTTCGCGTGCGTGTGTGTGTAAGCGAGAGCGAGCGGATTGGAGTGGAGACGAAAATTATTCTAGATTTTCGGGCCGCATGCCAAGAGTGCGCGTATGTGTGTGCTGGGAGAGGGTTGAGGTGTTTGTGTCGAAATTTATCGGTTGCGTGTATTGGGAATTTACGTTTCAAAATATATTGGAAAGTAGAAAAAGGTGTTTGGAAAATTCTCGCGCGTCGGTTTAATATGAACTGAAAAGAAACTTATACCTGACAACTAGAAGCAGCTCGGCATATAAAACTGCAAGCGCGAGCAAAAGAAACGCGCCGAGTCAAAAGCATCAGCGTTTCGCAGCCGCAGCAGCAGCACGCTTCGCGATAAAGAGTGCAAAAAAAAAAAAATACTACTGCACACAGTCAGTCGCGCGGTCGAGCGACGATCGTCGCGCGATATATAAAAAGGACATCGCCACACTCTCTCTCTCTCAGGGTGAAGCGACGCCAATGCGCGCTGCTCGCTCTGTCGCAACCGCGCGCAATCGTCATCGTCGAGGGGCTGCACACGCATACTTACACACACGTGTACGAGCTGACTCCTCTCTCTCTCTGACTTTTGTTCCTTTTCTATCTCTCTTTCGCCGCGTCTTCTTTGTCCGCATAAGAGCGAGAGGGTGTCCGCGCGGGGAGAGGCGGGCGAATGAGAGAGGGAGGGAGAATTCGAGAGGGGAAGAAAGAGGACGCGAGTGCTGTTGGACTAATGCCGATTCTCCATGTGTGCTATCCGTGTATGTATATGTATATATAGAGAGCGCGACGCTGACCAAAGAGGTGAATTCGGTCAATGTTGCCGCCGTCGCCATTGTTTCGACGCCGCGCGAGGAATTCGCAGGGAAGCGCGCGCCTTTTTGCGCGATATATACTCGAGATTCTGAGGCCGATACGCGCCGCGTAAATTAGCCTCCGCCGCTCGTGTACTAGTTTCTCAGCGACGAGTATAGTGTTATGCCACTTGTAATAATTATAATCCTTCGATGTATATAAGTGCTTTCGGAAAGTAACAAAAAAAAACACAACCCGCGTATGTGTGATGTATATTTTTGCCACTACCTCGTCGCGGAAGCGCGAAAAAGAACAATATCCGAGGCGACCGAAAATACACGGCGAGCGGCTCGAAATAAAAGTCGACTCATCGCGGCAGTGTCCGAAGGATAATATTCGCGACGACGCGCACAGGCAGAAGCAGCAGCGACTCCGTTTTAAATAAACATGTATATATGCTGGCACTCCTCTCTCGTATAGTGGAGAAGTGGCATAAGCGCGGCTGCGCTCGGTTCTTGCTTGGGAGAGGAGGGATGCGCGGGGTGCAGAGAGAGATAGTAAGATGGCGACCCTCTCCGAATGGATGGAAAGAGAGGCGAGTATGCATGCCTGACGAGGGAAGGGGGAGGGAGAGAGGATGAGTAATCGGGGGAGAGAGAGAGAGGTTTCGAGGGAAGTTGATGTGACAGCGCGGCGGGATTCGGGTTGGAGAGGATTCGGAGGTGAGGATTGTTAAGTGTGTGTGTGGGTCTGTGATTCTCGGGTTGTGATGCAGCGTTCGTATATATGGGTTTTGCGAATTTTTGGCCGGTGATGGATGTGGGGAGCGAGCGTGGAGACATCTGATGATTTGTCGGGCCGTCAAGATTTGGCGTGTATGGATTCGGATTTTCGAGAGGATATGCTATGACGATTTGTTACATAAAATTATTATTTACTAGGAGAGGGTCCGGATCACGGATTCGGTTGAAACTTTGAGATAGGTTTTTGGATATAGAAATATGAAGAAAACTAAACCCTAACGCTAAAAAAAACAAAAGTTCTGGTCACTTTTATCTTTATTTTGAAAAAAGTCTTTAAAAAACCCTTTTCTTAAAACACCAACTATTCAACTTAAAAAAGTTTTAAATATCATTTCAAGTAGAGAAAAAAAAAACAGAAAACGAGCTTCCGTTTGCTTTTTTAATGATTGAAAAATGTCGATTCCTTCCAAAGTTATGAACGATCGAAATTGAGCATCGAAAGTCCAGGCAGTCGAACAGTAAATTTTGGGAATTAAACAGTAGATTTCCGATCCTCAATTGTAAACGTTCATAACGTCAATATTAACGTTCATATATATTAAATCGTATATACGTTTTAAAAGATGAAAGTTCTAAAGGCGTATACCCGAAGGTACATGAGAGTAACTGTGGCGAAGGGGCGGATTGAGAACCACCGGAGAGAGAAGCGCAGGGAGAAAGAAAATAAGAGGGATGGCGAGGGAGAATTAGCAAAAGGTAAAGGAGGAATGCGAACGGAGGAGAGGTAGGAGCACGCCCGAGAGTCGAGGGATAGGAGAAAGATCGAGGGAATAATCTTGAGGGCGAAGCGCGGCTCGCCCAGACGTCGTGGAATTCGTGAAGCAGCTTTACACCGCAGGATTTACAAGACACGCTTCGGGAATTAAAATGTTTAATTCCTCGATATTTCTTCCTAGAGCATATAATATTCCACGATGATTTCTGTCATAAGCCGAAGATTTTGACAACTTATTCGTTCTCGCGTCGATGTTTCATAAGACAGATAACAACACCGCTCACGCCACGATTTTAAAGTTCAACACAGGCAATTTGTCTTGGCGCGCCGATGAAAATTACACACTCTTAATTTATTCACATCACAACTATTTCAGCCATTCATAAATCGTCGTAATCACTCACTCGCTCGCATACGTATACGCGTCAACTTCGGAATACACGTATACGACTGCTACGCATGCGCTTTCGCCGCGCGTTCGAAATCACCGGAGGCTCGATGCGTGATCTATACGTACGTGTGTACGCGATCAGTGGTTGTAAAATATTTATCAGAGCGTGCGATTCATCCTAGGCAAACAATGGCGCATTGTAATTCATTTCTATGTAACATGCTTTATTTCTCTCTCTCATCGTCTCTCTCCCTCTATCGTTCGTTCCCTCCCTGTGTATCTATATATACGTGTCCCGGTGCACTCAAAAGTTCTATTATATTTCGTAATTCGATATAATGCGGTAACAAAGCTCCACGCAACGATTGTCTCTGCGCTATGGAAATTTGTAAATATTGTGTTCCAGGTTTGCGTTCAACTGTGCCTCCATACACAATTGTCTTTTGGCAGTGATATTTTTATTATACCGCAGAGGCATACACCTAATAGTTTTCACTTTCTAATCTAAATATAATCATACCCTTAATCGACAAAAACTACATACATGTCCCGAGAAAAAGCTGTAGAAAAGAAAAAGAGGGTAAGACAACCTGCGGCAATTACCGATATCCTAGCAGGAGCCGAGATAGAGCCACTCGAACGCCCGAAGAAAAGAGCGACGATAATTAATGACTCAAGGTGTACGATTGCTCCAGTTAACTCGTTGCGAGCGAGCAAGAGAGAGAGAGGAGAGACAACGAGGTGAATGAGCTTCTATACATCTATCTCTCTTGCTCCACTCGCGCGCAAGGTCGGTCGTTCTCTATCTTGTCATCTCGCGCGACCGCTTGCGCGCAACTGACGTTGACGTATGCGACGCCTAGCGGCGAGAACTGCATTTTTTCCCCCCTCGCGTATGCGCTTGCTGCGGCTTATCGATTATTTATATAGATTATATACGGCAGCGCACGGTGCGATTAGAGAACGATTATCTGCGTTAAATTAATTAAGTGACCCAGTGTGGTGCAGTACGTAATCTTAATATTCAAGCGTGTGTGTATATATACGATGATTACGTATTCAAAACTAATAAGATATAAAAACACGCCGCGTCTATTTTTAGATCTGAAAAAAAAAATCCAAAACGATCTCGCGTCCTCTAAATTTAAAATTCAAATAAAATAAAAAAGACGTATCCATACAGCCAAAAGCGCACATTTTTCAAACCGAATCGACGGGGCTCCATAAAAATCTTTAAATGCCCAGCCCTCGCTCTCGACTTTCACTCCACCTGATGCTCTTGCAGCAGCATCGCCGCTCACACACTCCCTTTTATTAGCGCCGTAAAAAAAAATTTATCTAAACCCACCTCTCACATATTCTTCGACTCCTTAAAATACCTTCGCCCCTCGACAACAACCCACCATCGTTATATATATTCCTCGACTTCCAAAGTCAGAAGAACTGAGCCAGCACACACACACACACACTCGGGTGAAACCGTTATCGGCGCGCACAACTCACTCGCTCGACGAGTCTCTCGAAAAAAGGAGTCCCGAAAGAACTCGCGCTCTTTGTGTATGTGTGAGTACTGCGCACCATCTTCGGCATAATTTACCGAAAAATCCCGTAATCCCCCGGCAAGATAAGTGGAGACGACGTCGGCCCTCGGGGCTATATACTCCCGAAAGAGCGGGGAATGTACAACAAGACTCAAGAGAGAGGGAATCCGCGGGGTCAATTTGTCCCGCTCACGCGCGCCGGGTGGCTCAGCGGGGAATGCATAGGAGGAGGAGGTGGGGAGAGGAGAGGCGAAAATGTGGGACACGCTCGCCTCGAGCGTTATATCGTCGTATATAGCATCCGATCCCTTCTCTCTCTCTCGACGAATGCAGCGAGCGAGAGCGACTACTGCTACACCCTGCGTGATGTGCGTGAGGAGGAGGAGGAGGCTCGCTAAGTGGCACTTGACGCGCGTGTGTTTTGAATGCGGATGATGGGGAACGGATGCTTTTTTACTGCGCGATTTTAGGCGTTGCGGTTATAACGTTTCGACCAGGATTCCGCGGTTGCTTATGCTTTTGAGAGAGAGAGAGAATGATTGTCGAGAAAGAGAAGAATGATGTGTGTAATTTTTTTACGGCGTGCATTAAGGTACGCGTGAGGAGCTACACTCATACACCCTAGACACTTTTTTAGTGGAGAATGGCTCGCGGTCCGAAAATTAATACACACGGGCGATGACACGACGATAAAGTCGGTAAAGTGGTACTTGCCTGACGTCTCAGTCTCTCGGCAGGCTTCGGTGTGTGTTTTTTTTTCTTCTTTGTAGTGGCTCGCGAGGCTAATTTTTTATTGTAGAGGACGGTGTACGGTTTATGCTAATATAATTTGGTAAACAGTGTGTGTATATATATATATATATTGTTCTTTTGGAATAAATTTGGCGAACGTGGTAAATATTGTTTTATATGTAAGCGGGTGATGTGGGTTAAAAAAATATTGAGGACTGCTGTGTCTGGGTATACGCAATGTATTACAATATTTTATAAGGAACACGGGTATCGTGCGCTCGGTGTGAATTAATAAGATATTCGACTATACGGAATTTTATACATAAATAGTGACGACTTGTCCTGGACAATGCGACTTTATTTTCGGTTCATTGAATAAAAGCACACGTTATTACAGGTATATGTGTTGTCAGTATACGGTAAACTGAAATTTATATTTCGGCACTTCCTTTTTTTTCAACTTTCTCTCAAAACCAATATTTTAAACATGGCCGACCTATTTTTTAGAAATTTTCGAGAAAAAAAACATTATATAGCGAAACTTCGCTGTTCTACAATTTTAATTTTAGGGGCGAGCAAATATTTTAAAAGAAGTAGCTTGCACTATATCAAACAAAAATTTGTTCGCTCGGTAAACCAAATACCTTCAGTTAACATCGCAGATATTAACCCATAACTGCGCGAGTCACGCACGTTATACTTTTTATTTACAATCAATTCCACGCTCTGGCAACTAAAATAAACCGTCTCACGTTTCGCCAATAAAATAAAAACTTTTTTATTATTAACCTATTCCGATAATATTTTCCAACACGTCACCTCACACGTATTTTCCATTGACATTCAACTATATATACATTTTTTCAAACCGCCCCCGAGAAACTTTGGATCGGCAGTCGAATTCATACTATATACTCCCCGTTGTACGCGCTCGTGTAGTACAAGTCCCGCACTCTCTCACACGTATATAGATACGCATACTTACGCTTTCACGCGTGCACCTTATATCCACACACGCGCTCGGCGGCTTCTCTCTCAGCGCGAAATCCTCCGTTATAGCTGCTGCCGCCGCCGCCGCGGCTAACGGAAAGTGCCGCCGTGTGTACCTGTACGGGTAGAACCTCTCTCTCTCTCTCTCTTTCTATACACACGTGCGCGAGAGCGAGAAGGAGCATACAATATGGGTATGGCCGTATAGGAGAGAGAGAGACACTTGTCGCGGCGCTCAGGGGAAAATTGACTCTGCGCTCGTTCTCTTTTTCTGTCTGCGTGCGCGCGTTCGTGTGATGTATGGGTAGATGTGGAGGCGCGGGTTTTCGTATTTTAGTGCTTTGTTTTGATGCAAGCTGCTGTATAGGCTGGCGTCGTGTGGTTCACGAAATGCGTATATGGAGGTGCGCGGTTGCGGGATGGGGGTATTGTTGCTAAGAGGTGATAAGGCTTTTTAGGTGGCAGTAAAAGTTGAAAACATATATAATACGATGCTAAACAGTAATTTGTAGTCTTTTCCGTTTCCGAACCCGGCTTTTGTATAGAGGGTGTAATAATATTCACATAATTCATAGTAAAATGTTATTTTATAGTGTGTAAAATTAATAAATATGTTCACCTAATATATCTAACCGCCAATATCTTTTTGTTACAGGTATATACCAATCATTTGATCTTCATTACGCTTTTACCACACACCCCTACCAAATTTTCGTAAGTTATAAAAAGCAACTTGTTTACCGGATCTCACAACGATTATATATTATAAGAAACTCTCATCGCTCGCTCAACTTCATCTACATACAATTTATCCAATAATATATCGCCTCCTCATAACCGTCCGTACAATTATCTCCGCGCTCACAATCCTCCAACTCGTCGATCGCTCATTCCTTAACGAATTTCTCGCGATAAGATAAGGCCGAAAATATACTCCCCGAATATTTTCCAATCGACAACGGCACACCTGACGAAACGCGCCGACGCTCGACAATATACACCTCCTTCTTTCCTCTCGTATTATACACTCCCACCCAACCACCCACACGCATACACGCACGTGCTCTCACAATACACTCGGAGTGGGCGTATGCGTGTACTTATATATATATGTATGTATATAAAAAGCCGCACGTGCTGCTGCTGTTCGTCGGCCGAGTTTACGCAGTCCGTGACCACTGTTTCGCCAGGCAGCGCGGTCGCTTTATACAGGTGGACATACAATGATGTGTGTGTGTGGGTTGACTTTTGAAAAATATTTCGAGCACGCGTGTGTATATGTATACCTTTTTGAAATTCGAGTGTCTTAGGCTGGCAAACCGGTTGTTTCGTATATATACGCACGTGTATGTGTGTGTGTATGTATTCGTATATGATATTTCGCGAGCGCGCGCATTACGAGTGTAAATGAACGTAAATAAATGCGGCTCGTGCGCGCGGGGCTCGGCGTTACGGTAATAACGCGGCACCGTTTATCTTGCAAGACGGAGAGAGAAGGAGTGTATGCGCGCGCGTGCGTCGTATTGTACTTTAATTATGTAATGCCGGCTATTGTATATATACGTATATAGATGTGTATATGTATCGTATAATATGGTTTTTTTTACAAATATTTACGCCTTCGTACCTATATATATCGTAATGCGAAGTTACGTGTAGTGGAAGTGGTGGTATATTATGAAAAATATCGCTGAGCATGCGCGCGACTTTGTTTACACTTGGCGCGGTTTTATAAATTATGTTTTTGCGGGTGACAATATATGATTTGTTAATCACGGTGGGAATATACGTTGGTTTATGGGTTTAGAAGGGGGCCCCGTGGGTTGAGTATAGTGTTTTCCGTATAGAATATAGTTTTTTGAATGTGGTGTACCATAATTATAATACTGTACCAAGCTAATATTATTACGTAGATAGTTGGGGGTATGATTATTATAATAAATATTTATTTGGCTACACGGGAACCCTAATTATGCTGTGGTTTAATAAATTTTAAGTGATGTGTAGCATAATATTTTTGTGTAACACAATTTACGGTTTGTCGCCATAAATTCAAAAATCGTACCTATATATTGATAAATCAGAGGGTAGGATATAAATATATTTGAAAATATGAAGATTTAAATCGTAACTTTTATCCCGACACAATGACAGAGAAAAGGATGAATGTACACGAAGAATCGCAAAAGTAACGAGAGCAAAATATGGAAAAGAGTTATGTCAGAAAATTACGGACTTACTTGGACGAGAGAACCCGAGTTTCTGAGAAATGCATATATAGCAAGAGCAAAATCATCGGGAAAAGCGATGGCATGCACATGCATTCGAAAAGGTGAAGACAAATGCGTCGAGAAAATTGAATACGAAAAATGGAGAGAGAGAAAACAGTGTGCCAAGAAAAATATAAAAATAAGTCGCGGCTGACAAATGTGCTCAGAGAGACTGCATTACAAAGAAAATAAAGCACACAAAAGGGCGCGGGATACAATGTATCACTCGACTTTACAACATTTATCAGCCCCAAAAACTTTGACAACTTATTCACCCCGGTCGATTAAAATTTAGCCTCTCTCGACACTAAATTATATCAACCACGGGAAGAAACAAAAGTTAATTTACACCAGCCAAAACTTTCTCGGAACTCCCCCCCGTTTTTCTCATCCTGCTCGCCTCATTTCTGCATCGCATGCTCCGTCTCTCTCTCTCTCCCTGCGCATACGAGCACGCAGTGAAACTTTCGTCGCGCCAGGGTACGTGCGTGCACGCGTACTATATACACTTGCGCAGCAAGCAAAAACTCAACTCACGCGAGGCGACGCCGCTGTTCCAAGCACATCCTGGCACTCCCCCAGAGAGCGAATGCAGCACGCGCGAAGAGGGGAAGCTGCTCCCCTCCCCTCCTCCTCTCGCATTTCTATGCGTAGACATGCGACGCGCAATTTGCGTGCATGCGACGCGCAATGCAGCGCTTGATTCATTGCAAGCGGAGGCCGCGTGTGTGTGGAGGGAAATTCTTGGTTACGAGGACGAGTTGGCGTAGTGTGTGTGCTGTCGTGGGTTTTTGATGCGGAGGATACCGGGGGTTTTTTGAGGTTGGTTTGGGTTGAAATTTTTACGATTAATTAAGGGAGTTAATTGCTGTTTGTGGTTTTTATGTTGAAAATTTTCTAATCGAACGGTTCTATTGAAAAATTCAATTTATCCGCCAGCTACATACAAACAAACAAAGAAAGTCATTGTACGAAGTCTTTTTTACTTCTAAAATAGTTACACAATTTTTTTTTTATTCTTTGAGTATGATGAAAAAATGTTTCCACACAAACATTTAACTTTGATGTTGCACACAAACCATTTGAAACTACCGCGAGGCAGTTTCCCAATAGCTAGCATAAACCTATAACCACGCGATCCCTCTGTATACCATCCAAAAACTATATTCAAAGCGCCACGAGACATCAAAACCCCACGGAAAATTGAGCATTCGCACAAACGAATATATCTCTCTACTCAACCATTATATCGTCTACTCTCTCCCCCATCCCCCGAGACATTTACCTCCCGCTCTTTCACACACACATATGTTCTCTCACTGGCGCATTATATCACAGCTCTGTCGCGCGTCGTCACCTTTTTGCACGCTCACTCGCATAGCCGTCAAAGTTCGTCTGCTTTTTTGTACCAGTCAGCCAACCAGCCGGCGGCGGCGAGGCTGCTGCTGCTGCACTCTTCCTCCTGTAGCAGCACGCTGGCATGCACCGCGAGATAAACAGGGGGACGACAAAGAGAAAGGCAAATAGGAAAAGAGGGAGAGAAAGTCTGCTATAGCGTGCGCGCTCTTTAATTTTTCCGCGAGAGAGTTTTCCACTCTCACAGCGGCGGCTCTGTGTAGTGATGCTACTGCTGATGCAGCGGTGTTAGATTTTGCGCGCTTTATATACTATATATGCAGTAGGTTGTATATAGTGCAGATATGTGTGGGTGTGTTGTCTGCGCTGCTGCTGCAGAGCGAGTTTCTTCTTCTTTTTTGCTTTCGCGTGTACGCGAGAGGAGGAGCTTTTTCCGAGGGCGCAGGCTGGCTCTCTTTTTTTTCGCAGAGCGCAGAGGTTCCTTTGACATACACGAACGCGAGTGTAGTATGTAGGGGGGGAGTAGGCTTTGTAACAGTAGGGTTTTGCAAATGCGCGAGCGTGTATATGAGAGGTATAGTTTTGAATGGACGGGTGGCGTGGGTGGTTTTAAACGTATATTACTAAAATGTGGGACAATGATGAGGTATGCGAGGATGTTAAAGATAGATATTGTACATATAAGTTCTGAACTTTAACTTGAAAATACTTGCTTTCATTCATCAACCAACCACGCGCCCCTAATTGTTCCTGGAACTTCCTTACACCCTCCGTTCACGAACGACAGCATTCCTTGTACTACACTTGCTGAGACCTACCCTTCTCGCGTTCGCCCAATTACTTCTGCCACCCTTTCTCTTCATTCACAACCCCAAGACGGAAAAAAAGCCTTTTCAACCCTCAATTATTCTCTTCTCCCCATATACGCGGATCATTCACCCGCTTCCGAAAGTGGCGTATATCTCCTGCACGCGTGCATGTACACCATTGTATAGTACCAACCTCAAGAAATTTCGTACGATTCTTCGCCCTCGCGGCTTGCTTGCTTGCCATTATTATTTCCAGAGAGAGAGAGAGCCACACCGCGCGCGTCTTACCTTACCTCGCTGCGAGAGATATGTGTGTATATGTACGTGCGT
>UXGD01001686.1:0-32128 GCA_900474315.1 Torymus auratus
AAGTGAAGAATGAAATTAATCCCGTGCAGTTAATTATTATGTATCTTATTGGATGTTCTGTTTCTTTTATTGTGTTTACTGTTGAAATCCTTATCACATAGTGTTAAGTTTCTCAGAATCAAGGAGTTAAACAAATTAAAATTTTAAAAGTCAAATAAAACTACTAGGTTTGTAAATATTTTACTCCAAAATTAAACATACTAAAAATATATTTAAAAAAATTCTAATTTCAATTAATAATTTCGAATTTTTCTTTATTAAAGTTTCCCTTTATTATACTAGATAAAACATAAAACATAGACTCACGAACGATTTTATCCTCAAAAAAACATAATTTTACTGCAATATTCAATATGTATTAGTTCATACTTTTCAGATTATCAATGTTCCTATATTCAAGAAATATGACGTTTGCCTTCTCAAAGTGCTGAAAGTAAAAAATGTAATCAACACCGAGGTTTTTTTCTCACCGAGAACCATTTGCTGTGATCTTACTAAGAATGTTGGAAGCACATTTCTCAAAGGCACGCGCAAAAGAAAAATTACGCTGAAAGTGAAAACTTTTATGATTATCTTGTCTCTATTGTTAGTTGTACATCGAGAGATGCTGTAATCACCTAAACTAAATTAATCCGCATGTATGTATTTCTATTAAGATGCAATAAAAAGATGGAAATATTGAATTTTTGTTATTGTTTGTATTCACTGTTAGAATGATTACATTAAGCTATAACATCATTTACAAAAACTTATATTTCAATTACTTTCGGTTGATGCAAATTATGTAATTTATGTTTTATTTATCAAGCTTTAATTAGAATTGAAATGTATCATGTCTATATTGTTACTTTTTGTCATTTCTTAATTACTTAAAGTAGCTGCAGTATAACACATAAATTTGTTATCCTTTACATAAACTTTTCCATTACGCAAAATGAAAAAAAAAAAAAGTTAAAATTGCAGTAATTTATAAAAAAGCAGATACATCAAAACTGGCTTCGAGCATTCAAGGTCGGTTACTTAATTTGTGCACACTATTACAGTCACATATACTGCAGCCTTACAATGCTCCATACCGCGTGTCACAATCATTGACCCATTTAAATGCTTCCCAGCGACATTAGCGTTCCATACACACATCCCGGATCCTGTTTCTAAAGCGCTTCCTCTCTTTCCCTCTTTAACGACTCCAAACTACGCGCCATTATGATGCACAGCATCCAGTCCATAAAACTTTACGGCTTCGGCTGTGAGCGTAAATTCGCTTCCCCCGTTGAAACAAATGCGCGAAACGAGCCACAGGTACCTATAGGCGTTTTTCCAAGCCGCGCGGAATTTCGAAAAGCGACTTAACCGACGCGCCGCGCGTTACACTAACCCACTTATAGCCGCGTTTTCACTGCGCATTTTTCTCGACGCATCGGGGCTTCTTCTTCCTCCATTCTTCTCCACCAGCTCTCGTGCGTATATGTGCGAGGAATTCATCCGAGTGTCCGCGATACGCGTGCGGAACGATTAGCAGCGAGGCGTGGGCAGACGTAGGCGCGCACGCGAGGTAATTGCTCGCACACGCGTGATGATTCAGCCGCTGCGGCAAGACAATGAGCGGGAGAGAAGCGCCGTAGTCGGCTCGTTTTTTTTCTCTCTCCCTCTCTCTCTCTTTGCTGTACGCGGCTTTTGTATGATGGGATTATATGCGTGTGCAGCACGCGCGCGCGTCTGTGTTAACGCTAACGAGTTGTATTATGCAAAACCGTTGGGCGCGGACGAATCGACGCGGCACACATATATATGTATAGGCGTTTTATTCGCTAATTCGCGCGTGTGCGTGCGAGTGTTTTCTACTGTGTTTTTTTGCACACGCGAGCGTTCGTTAGGCGCCTTTTTATTGTGATCGCACACACGGCTCTGTACGTAATACGATCTTGATGATGCGGCCTGCTGGTGAAATGAGAATTGAAGGTGATCTCGCGTTGATTTTCATTGCGCTATATATGAGCAAGAATAATGTGCGAAACTGATACACTTCGGAACGCTAACGTTACGTTTGGTATATGTGCGTATATAGAAGAAAGTTCTTGCGTCTATACGTAATTTTTCATATTCACATATATGTATACGAGACTTTCTACTGTGATAATATTATTCATGCAGTTGGATTATTCATTTGAAATTTCGCTAATAATGAATTCGAAAAAAATTAATATATGCATTAGAAGTAATATTTAGAATAAAAGTTGTTTAGCATGATAAAGTTCCATTTGTTTATAAATAACTTTAAAAGCACATATAGAAGTTCATCTCCTCTACAACTATACAGCACTCGTTCAATTACCCAACAAATAGCTGGGGATTCAAAACTTTTACGAGCTTCATCAAAACACTAAAATTCTCTTACAAGTCACGCGACCTAGCCCGTAAAAAGAACTCCAATGTCAAGAGCAGCGCAGCGCGCGTGTGTGGATGATAAAGCGAAATCTCAACGACGCGATAAAACCGCGCGAAAAGCCGCGAGAAAAAAGAAGGGAAAGGCCGCGGGAAAGGCATTTCTGGCGGTTACACCTATATATACTCGGTACGCGCGGGGTGACGAAGTGCCGTCGTCAAAAGTTATACGAGCTACGCGATCGAGAGCCGCCTTAAAAGGCGCGCCACAATTGACGGCTTCCCGCGCGCGCTCGCTAGCAGCGAGGCTTATTACTTAAAGGCCTGGGCGCACGTAGAGTCAAATGGACCGGGGACGACGACGACGGCGGCGGCTTAATTTGCAAATGGAATGCCACGTCTTCTTTTTCGTCCTCGCAGACTCTCGTCGTCGTCTTTGCCCTCCGCGGCGACGTGTTTTATCGATTCACGCGGGAGCCTGCGCGGCCGCGTTTTTACTCTCTCTCTCTCTCTGTCTCTCATTTTTATACCGGGGGGGTTGTTCGTAAAGTAAAAGGTACCCGGTTGCTAGATTGTACGAGGGATTTTTCAATGGAAAAGTTTCGGGAACGGCGAGAAGGAAATGGTGATTGTTTAGGGTGACACGAGGTGTTGAGAGTGATATTAAAATTTCATTGGGAAGGTTGGCAAGTGGATGATGGGAAGTTTAAAATACTGCCGAGGAGAAACTTTCGTGGTGTACTGATGTATTATTAATAACTTGGTGTCAAAAATGTCGTCGCGCTCCCTCGTCGTCTGAGAAAAAGCGATCGTCAACGGAAGTAGTAGCAGTGTACAACTTATTTAAGCAATAAAAGAGAAACCTAAAAACTTTCAAACTATGTCAATCGGACTTGAGATGCTGTATAGATAATCTAGCTATTAATGAACAACGGTATTTTACTACTGTATATGCAAATCTAATGACGATGTCCATAAGCTTGAAAAGTTGGCATTCGCATACGTAAAACTGGGTTAAAAGCACAAACTTTCGATACCCCCCCTCAGCTCATTTTCATATTTAACGTCCCGCCGAGATTACTTCTCCTCGTAAAAATCAACGTTAAACACTCGCCGCTGAACCGCCAATCGTCCCCCTTTCTCTCTCCCTTTATTGCCCCAGTCGTGCAATTCCAGCCCCGGCCGTTCGAGCTCGATTGCTCGGCGCGCTTTTCGGGGCTCCTCTTTCGCCCGAAACTCGGAGGAATAAACAAGATCGTATCTCTCTCTCGGAGAGGGTTGCTTCGGCCGCTCGCGATCATCGAGCTTAATTAATTGTCCTCCTCTCTCCAGATAGATGGCTTCCAATATCCGGTTTCCAGGGCCGACGACGCCAGCCGCGACGCTTCCGGCCGGCCTAATCTACCGGCTCCCTCTTGACTTTGCTGACGGTCCTTTCGACGCGCGCACACGCGTGTGTTTATAGTCTCTTTGATTTTCCTGCTTATTTTGTTTCTCCGTTGTGCTGGGGATTATTTTTTAGGGCTTTTATAGAGTATAATTTTAAAAATTTCTCGTTTTGCGAAGAAACGATTGTTTGTGAAAATGAAAATTTGAAACGGCTTGCTGTCGCAATTTTAAAAGACAATGGTATAATGTGAAATAGAACGATAGATTAATATAGGCATTACTTATTTTTTTTTATACGTATAGCAATTAGATGAATATAGTACTTTAACATAAAAATGATTTATTACCAAGTAAGATAGTATACATGAAGTCAACAATGA
This sequence comes from Torymus auratus, assembly GCA_900474315.1. NCBI lineage: Eukaryota > Metazoa > Arthropoda > Insecta > Hymenoptera > Torymidae > Torymus > Torymus auratus. Next base: position 4,155 of record UXGD01001686.1, read on the forward strand.
GCTTTGGGTTTTTCAGAGCGACTTAGTAATAAATGTAGACAATAGGCACGTAAATTAAAACGTTAATTGTGGCATAAATAATATGTTGTTGACAAAAGTCTTTCTGGTATATCCCAAAACCGACAAGTAAACGATGATCATGAAGGATAGCTGATAAGTCTTGCTTTTTATTCTTTGGACAATGAGCCTGATATCTAGACAAATGACATTATCAACAAATAATATACCAAAAAATCTGAATAATTTATTATGTACATTCTAGATTCGAAAATTGGATCTACATATCATATCAGAGGCAGAATGAACCGTAGCCGAAATTGAAATTGACCTACTGATATCGAATCCTTATGAATATATACGTACCCCGCACCTCTCGCTCCAATTCATCAGTTCATTCTCAACGAAATTTCATTTCCATATATAACCCTCTCAACTCCGGTCTCTCTGCACCCTTTCAATCTCTCCTTCCGCGCACGTCCTCCTCTTCCTCTGGCGTTCCCCTTCATATACCTCTCTCAAGAGAGCGAGCGCAGACTTCGAAGGCAAACGGAAGCCAAGACGCGCGCAAATTGAAATACTTGGGCGCGCGTACTCGGGATAGTTCGTCGATACTCTCCTTTGGCCTCCACCTCCTTCTTCTTCTGCCTCGGCGCCCTATAGCGTGGAGTGCGCGACTTCCAGTGTGCGACGTGACGACGAGTCTGTCGCTCTCTCTCCTCTATTATCATTATGGGGGGGCCTGGCTGCTGCGCCCGGTTGGCTAATAAGTTTTCGCCGAGTCCCTTCCAAGTTTGCTTGTTATACGCGCCGAGATTTATACGGAGCTTCGGTAGTGGTGGTGGCGATCCTTAATCGCTCTATGGAATAAATTGGATTTTGACTTCGGTCATTGTGTGCTTGCGAGTGAGCGCGTGCTCATGCGATCTGAATGCGTTGTGGGAGGAGAGCCGGAGATGTATGGACAAAGTTTCCGGAACGAATGGTGCGCTGTACTGCCGGAAATGTTTGCCGTAGACTTGGAAAGAGTTGATGGTGTTGATTCTGGGATTTTGGCCAGAGTGTGTGTATCGGGGGCTTGACTTGACCTAGCCGATGTTGACTTAGTACGTGCTAGTTGATGGTTTGCCTTGATTACATAGGGCACATAGACACAAATCTCGGATTGCTTACTTACGGCATGACGGTTTCGAATATTTGAATATATAAGACTGGAGGGACCGTTGCTATAAATGTTTGATGTTGATTGGAAAATAATAGCCTTCTGGTTGTACTTGAATGAGAAACAACAGAATTTTAAACCTGCCGAACAAACTCCGCAATTTTTCTTATAGAAATGTACATGATTTGTTGGCTCGATTAATTTCAAGCTCAATTAAATTGATGGTAGGAATACTTTATTAAATTATCCTCCAATAATGCATCAATCACTTTGCTCGCCTATATACGTATACCCACAAAGTCGACGAAAAACGCCAGTATTTTCCTTTAATCTCGAATATGGAAATCTAATGGCCCATTAGAAACCAGCCTCTCCGTGTATTCAATATTTTCATGATAAATATTTTTTTAATACCAGCCGCACCGCAGCTACTCACGCCTATCATGTATACCAAGACTTTTCAAAATTAATGGTGCATCATTTGACGGCAGTAAAGCACCCCCGAGAGTTTGATCACCGCGTACGTATATACACTCCCCTCTCCATACATAAGCGAGTGGTAGCACTCTCGCGAAAGTTCGCTTATGCGCCTTCTTCATTATTCAACCGAAATCCAGCGTAAAAGTGGCCTCGGCGCGTTTTCCTTTATACCTCCGTGCAAGCGCTCCAACAATAACAAAACCCCGGGCAATAAAAGAGAGACGGCGCGACGGTGGGCGAGAAATAGAGAAAGAGCTGCAGCGCCGTAAAAAACCCCCGTAAAAAATTCACGTACCACGATATAGGTGGCGCGCTCGTGCACGAGAGCCCAGTTTCGCGCACTCAAAATACAGCGCTGCGTACATAAATAAAGTAGCTGGCTGTCTCTCTCCCTTCTCTCTCTCTCTCTCACCGTCGATAGTGCAGCATACGCGCGCGGTACAAGTGCCCGCGCGTGCCGAGGAAACACGATAAACTGGTTTTCTGAAAGCGCGCGTCGTCGTCGTACTTGTTCTCTCTTTCTCTTTCGCTAGTATTATATAGTGCGCCGCGAGCCTATATATATACGTGAGCGTGTGTGCGCCCAGGCGGATGAGTTTTGCCGAGTAGCTGCTGCTCGCCCGATGATAAGGAGAAGAGGGAGGCATGAGCGCGCGGGTCTGTTTTAATGGACGCCGCGGACGGGTAGTATTATGTGTACACGTTCACGTACACGTATACGCGTAGACAGGAGAGGGAAAGAGAGAGATCTAATTTACTCGAGGCTACCGCAGCAGCAGCAGCAGCAACCGCTGCTGCCTTTCGAGTAGTAGCTCTCTTGTACTCGCCGCCGAGCTGGCTCTTCGGCGCCGAGGGTCGCGTCCAGTTTTATTATTCGCGGCTTTTCCTTTTTGCATAATTTTTCTATATACACATGCGCGTATGTTGTGTGCGCTCGTGGGGATCGGCTTGATTAGGTAATTTATTTACGCGCTCGCGCGGACTTGGCTGTTACGCCGCGCATTAAGATAACGGAGTGTGTATACCGAGGGATATTCTGTTTACAATGCAATAATGTTGCACGCGAGTTTCGTGGGCCGGAAGATAACTTTACGAATTCGGGGCATTAATTTGCGAGTTTATATCGTGTATTATAGCTGATAAGGCGGAGGTTTTGTGAGCGTACATGAGCAGCGGTTGTAACCAACGCGTATATCAATTAATTAGTTTTCTGTTGCGTGTACTTGGAAGGTTCGATGGGGAATTATATATTTTCGATACTTTAGACCGGTATGTTAATTCACGTCTTCTGTAAATTATATACGATTCTGACAAGGTATACAATATACAATGAAAAATTTTCGTAAGTTGATGATATTCCAAGTCAAATTACGCTTATTCAATAGGGTAATTTTAGAAAAAAGGTGAATGGCTTATAAATATACGAGACAGAGTCTCGCACCTTGAGCACTATTAGGTAACGCCATTATCGCCCCGACCAATCTGTTTTAGCTCTCCGTGCGCAGTGAGTCAGTTTCCTATTTGCGCACGTATATAGACTTTACGCTGCACCTGAGTGAGCTCTCGCTGCAGCCACTGCGAATGTGCGACTCTTGTGTGCGAGCTTGTAGACACACTATTTATCCGTGCCTTTTATTTGCGAACAACTCTCCGAGCGGAATCGAAACAAATGACTTATTACAACCGTTAGTTAGTGCTATCGTAAATTTGTTATCGGTGCGACTTTTTTCCGTGTACGAACACGATGTTCTTTATGCCTTATTTTTCTCTCTTGAAAAGCCTAAGCGATTCTCCGTTCGTTTAATTATATCAACTCGTTTGTCATGATCGTATAATACGGTTATTAAGATTGTGATTTATGGGTTCATCGTCGATGTCTTGAGGGAAATTCAGGTTTCATATGGGAAAAGTCAGAATTTACTACTTACAGAGCGGGATATGGGTATAATGGATCAACAGAAAGTCGATTCTTACCTGAAACAAAGAAAATTATTTATATTTAGTTAATTTCTCAATATTATATAAATACACGCATATAAAATGTTTGTTGTAATATGATACTATTGTTACAATATTCGAATAAAGCTGAATTGTGTTTACAATAAAGAAAGTACGGGTCATAACGTCTAGAGCAACCATACACAATAAATTTTCATTCCTCCTCGATGTCATTAACCAGACAATCCTAATTCGCACGGGAAGCTAATTTTCCTCCGAAAAAACGCTCTTAAAAATACCCCAGACAGAACGCAGCAGCAGCACACTCATCAATTAGCAAATTAATTCGTCCTACATAATCGAGCAATCTAAAATTAACAATTTCGCCATATACACTTGTACGCCATTATATCTCTAAGTCAAGCAGCGGAGCTAATTAATTGACAAAAAGGAGTCCGATCCATGAGAACGGGCCGCGCGAATTGTCGATATTCCCCGGCCTTTGTTGTCGCACTTTTTATATATCACGCTGCTGCTGCTACTCTCGCCGAGTGCTGTGTCAAGCCGAGAGGCGAGAGACTACTCTCTTTTAACTTTTCTCTCTCTCTCTCTCTCTCTCTCTCTCGCTCCCTCTAGCTCTTTGTGCGCGCCCGTCTCTCTGCGATCGCGACGCAATCAATTACAGCCAATCTCGGGCAATCAGCCGAGGAAGAGTTGCGTCGCGGGAAGTCGCCTTCGAGCTGCGCCCCGCGTTGTCAATGGCGTTTTGTCTTCTCTGCGCGCGTATATATACGTACAAGAGAGAGAGAGAGAACACAAGCTCGGGAGGAGAGCACGTGAGGTTTATTATGCGCTTCTGCGATGATGGATATCAAGGCTGATGATGCTTTCGTCGCTCGAGCGGACGGTGAGCGCTGAGTCGATGGGAACAATTCAACGCGACGGAAGTGATGGTCAAAATTATGGGAGCTCGTATTCTTTACTAGTGACACGTCCATAAATCGACTCTATTCGTTGAAAATATTTTTATATATAATTAAATTTATTATCTGAATATGATTAAACTTTGATTTTGGCTGTTGTGGTTGTCACTCTGTAAGATTATGGCAATTTGGCATGAATGGAACTAATTACAAGCGAAATTGTGCTTGAAATGTGGATAACATATTTGTGCATTCTCTATTCTTCTATAAAAGTATTTTATAACTAGTAAATTCAAGTTATAAATGTCAACTAAATGAGAATTAATGAATCTCGCTCATATACCATTCTAAGATACAATAAAGAATATTTAGTATTACCATCGCAACCAGCAGAAGAAACACTAAAAGTCTCGAGCAGTGAAGAATGGATGTACTCGACTGCAGGGAATTTCTTTGAAGGTCATTAGATGTATTACCACCGACAAAAACATGCAACTCGTATATTTCATGATCCAGAAAAGTAACTTTTAAATTTCAAATTCTTTTTTGTGAATAAAATTATAAAAATTAGTTTTTTATAATTTTGAGATAAATAATTTATTTTTTCTTAAATATGTGATGTTCTCTTGGTTAACATTAATAATAAAATCGAATAAACGAAGAGAACGATTTTCGGAATAATACGATTAAGTATAGTTGTAATACGTGTTTCTAAGGCACTTCAAAATATTGGGTTCATTGTCTTAAAAATAAGTTCTAAGAAGTTCAGACAATAAAGCGCAGTAAAGTGTTTCTCATGCACGCAATGCGTTAGGCTAAATTTAATTTCTCCATAAATTTTATTTAACTGCAAAATATGCCTTTTAATCAAGCAAAAGCATCAATATAATTTTGACATGCTTTATTAAAAAAAAGTTTTTCTTTGGTTTAAACATTTATTAAGACACATTTTTCTCAATTCATTTAGTAAACTATAGTAATATATTGAAAATAAAATATATATATACCGTGCAATATTTTGGCGCCCTACATCGACTTGTTTTTGCATGATCTAAAAATATGTTCGACTAGCGAAGCCACTCTATTGATAATCTGCACAGGTTATCTGAGTTATTTTTAACTTTTATTTTTTTTAAGCTGACCTGTGCTTGAACTCTTTTTCTTTACAAGGTACTTTATTACAAAGAACTATTTTTTATACATTCTCGTCAATACAAGAACCCTTTTTAATAAAAAGGGTTATTATTTTTTTTTCATAAAAAATCCCTAGGCTACCTATTTTTAACATTTTATGGAATTTTTTATTTGAGCTTGCATTTACATTTTATATTTTATTTTCTATACTCAAAAATATGAAGATATCACAAACGTTATTGAAGTTTCCTAAATTTATATTAAGCTTCAAATAGCAAGAAAATACTTTCTTGATAAACTCTCGAAATGAATCTAGGAAATCCCAAGAAATGTAGAAAAATAGCGAATAGCAAAAGGTAACCCCAAGATGAGAAAAAGCTCTTTCATCTCCGCTCAAAAATGGAAAGGAATTTCGGTGCAACGAGGCGGCTGAGCGACTACAATCAAGCTCTATTAGAGTGGAATTCCACTTTAATGAAGTGCAATCCCATCCCTCTCTCTCTCTCTCTACTCTTTCTCTCCGTAAGATTCTCGGCGCGCATCAGAAGCAAAAAGTCTTTCAATTTCAAGGTGCGCCGTCAAAACTCTGATTACCCTTTCCGCCAAATCATACGGCTCGCGTGATATTTTTTCTTAACGCTCCCTCCTCGTCTAAACTTTTTGCGCGCAGCCTTTCACCCGAGCTCGCTCTCGTCTCTCCCGCGCTCGTAATTAGTCCGAAGAACCGCGCGCGTCTTTCTTCTTCTTCTTCTTCTTCTTCGCCCTTCACTTTTCACGACTTCTCCGCGCGACGACGTGGAGAATCGCCGAGAAAAGCAGCAGAAGTCTGCGCAAGAAAAAGCCAGCAGCCGCAGTCTGAGAAGACGTCTCTCGGCTGGAAAGTATACAACGCCTTGGAGAGAAGGGAAGAAAGGGACGAGGGAATAATAGGCCCTCGCGCGCTCGCGTCTGAAAAACCTCGCGAGTTCGTTTGCGCCTTCCATCTCTCTGCGTTGAAACACGTGTATATATATACGTGAAAGAGAGTGAATGGGAGGATGGATGGAAGGAACGAGCGAGAAAGAGAGACCTTGCCGTGTGCGTACGAAATAATTTAGCCGGGCAGAAAAGGAGATGGAGTCGGGGAAGGAGATTGCGAAATATGTGGCAGCGCGCAGATAGGCGGGGCGAGGTGCGCTCTCTGTGTGTAGGTAAGTAAATAGGATTCTTTTCGAGAGAAGAACACGTGCGTGTGTATATATAGGTATATACATACAGGACTACGCCTCTGAGTGCGTTAATAAAAATAATGGGATTTTTAAAAGGGCGCGGGTGAGGAGCACTGAATTATGTGCTTGCGAGAGGAGAGAAGTGAAGAAGCAGCGGAGCGATGTATTTTTTCTTTTTTTTCGTTTCAATTTGTATTCGAGATTGGATGTAGTATATTATAAATGTGAAGAATGTGCATTGTTTATTTCTTTATTATTAGGCCACTTTTCAGTGTTAATGGTCTAAGTAAATAATAATGACTGAGCGGTAACACAATAATTTGCAAAAAATTTGAAAATGCATTCTCAAAGAAAAAGATTGTTTATGCTCTGGTGATTTGAAAAACGGTTGGACTGACTTGTTGTAATAAAGCGTTTGTGAAATGAAACAACTTTTTACTGTGTAGAACAACCTATTCAATAGTACGCCACCGTTGTTTTGCAATTACGTATCCCATGATGCATAATAATCTTGCTAACTCGTAACGGTTTGTTAAATATACATCTTGCGATCATTAGTAGAAACGCGAGATTATTTACATACTTCTCTCTAAAAGGAACACGTGACTGAGAAAATTACAGACGTTGGCAAAAGGCAAAATATTCAAAGTATTCGAAAATTAAAAGTCACTTCAACTGTATAAACGTGACCAAATGTTTTACTTCAACCAACATTCAATTTCCAGAAATCCGAAATTTTATACCTTCAACCATCAATTCCCCTTACAATAGATTTACCGGTATAGCTATAACATAAAAAATGCTGCAGCAGCCACAGTAAAAAAATGATAATTTTTATTCCCCACCGTCAACGTCATAAACTTTTATTTGCCATGCGCCCATTGTGCTTGGCACACCATAAACCTCTAGCCCATATCTCTGCGACTGAAAACGGTATCGGAAAAAAATTACAGCATATTAAAGTTCTATTACGACGCGGCGTATAACCCCGCGCGCGTGTGTATCCACTCATACACGCGAGGCGGCCGCGCACACACACCTGCAGGCGTTCGAAAGGGAGAGCAAGCGTATATAGCTGGCAGAAATTCTGGCAAGTGCGCGTGGGTGACTTTTGGGCCGGGCTCTCGCTTATCCGGTTTCTCTCTCTCTCGTTCTCTCCCTCTCTCTCCGCGGCAGTAGTGGTCTCTTTCTCCCGTCTTGGGTTTCACGCGGCTGGCCGGGACCCGAGGGGCCTCCGTGGGGCTAAGGTTACCCGGCAACACGCGACACTCTTCACGCACTAAGTAGCTTCACGGTCTGTTTCCGTCTGTGCCTCTCCCTCTCTTTCTCTTACCGCGTGTTGTGCGCTTCCTTCTCGTATGTGTGTATACCCTTTTTTTTCTCTCTCCGCTACGAGTAGGTTGTACGAGTGTGTGTGTATCGTGTACGTGTACCTCGCTCGGCTTCGTTTCTTCTTGCGCCACGGCAAAAAGTCGCTAATAGATGCGTTTAAAGTGACGTAAGCGTTTATACGTAGCTGGGATTACGTTGCGCGCCGTTGCACGCTGCTATGAAGGCTTCCGAATGCCGGTCTCGAGAGACATTTTGCCATTGCGGTTTGATGAATAGTGCAGTATGGGCGGTTGGAAAGGATTTTTTAATTGGACGCATAAAGAAAATTTAAAGTGGGCTGCCGTTGAAAGGTATAATATTGATTTTCAATTTGGGCCAGACGGAATACAATATATGTTAATCAAATTTTTATGCGTAAGTACGTTAACTTCGTTGCTTTTCGTTTGCATAAAAGTGAAATACGCATATTGTTAAAAATGTATACATAATACAAAGTAAAAAGGCAGCTTAATTAAAATTTTAACGGTCAATTCTTTAAATTTATTGTGCTTAAATTTTATAAAACAAATTTTTGGATAATTTTGTAAAACTGAAGAACATATGCGAGCTCCAAACTATACCATGAACTACGTATAACCAAAAAAATTCACATCACGACAATGAAGTCACAAGCGACTTATTCGACTACCATAAACGCTCTTCATTAGCGAAAACATAAAAATTCCACACATCGTTAATTATCTCGCCACGCCAAACAAGGCGAAAAAATTTTCCAATTACGTCGCGATAAACTTATTAAAATACCTCGGGCACCCACCTTATTTTGCAACAAATAATCGCCTTCCGCGAAATCACTCCCTAGCCCGGTACACGAACTATACAGCGCGCGTCCCCTTGCTTCCCACATTTTTTAATTCCGCGCTTCGTCGTCGCTGCTCCCCTCGTGCGCGCCTTTTTGCAATTTCCCACCTCCACTTCGTCTTTGTTTCGCGCGTTTCCGTTCGTTTTCCCTCTCTCTCTCTCTCGTATATATACACACGCATCTGTTCATTATCGGCCCGCTGCCGGCGCGTCGTTTCTCTCCGCGTCACCCGTTATACACACTACCGACGAACGCCTCTTCTCCTCCGATCTCCGATATACACGCCGACGGCCTTCGGAGAGGAAAGAGAGAGAGAAAGGAAGAGAGAGAGAGAGGAAATAAGTAGAAACAGACACGGGTACGGCTAGATGCGGACTTTTCTACTGTTCTTGCTTTTGTTTTAGGCGCGGATGTGTGGTTCTCGCTCGCGCGAGCCCGCGTGCTCGTCTCTTTCTTTCTCTTTTTTTTTACCGGTCGTCTCGTTTCGATGGTTGCCGGGGGACCGTTCGCGGAACGCTCTTTTTATGTTACGGCGGTCGCGGGAATACCGCGCGCGCAGGCACGGACGCCTTCTTTTAGAGCCTTTTTAAAGATCAGTTTGTGAGGTTTATTGGATTTTTTTAGTGATTTTATTAGAATAAGGTATTAGATTGTTCGGTTCTCGGTAACTCGTGTTTCTTAGAGCATAGGATTTCAAAGAATTTGATTCATAGCAGATGTGCATGTACTAGTATTATTATCGAAGTTTTCATAATAAAGTTTAATTATATTGATTAGAAGTGAATCTTTCACTTGTAGTTTCATGTGTGGAAAAACTCTTAAATAAGACAGTGACTATTAATTCATGTTTGGTATCTTATTTCCGTTCAAAATATTAATATGTATTTATAAGGATTATGTTGTGCTATTCTTTAAAGATAATTAACAAATTTAATTAGTATTTGAATTCTCACGAATGGAAAACCAATTCCTTATCTGTTATTTAAATATTGCAATGCTATGCATAAATAAGAATATAAACACTTTAATAACGATCAATACAATCACACAAAGCTCCATTGAATCTAAAAAGAAAAGTCCATTGAAAAAATCCTTTTACAAAAATTCATTCTTCTCATCGCGCCTCTCCCCATAAATCATTGAAAATGCAAATTCACGAAATTTTGCACTCTACAGCAGCCGTTGCTCCAGCCGACAACGTACTGAAAATGTGAAATCACTTGGGTCCCATAAAGCGAGCGAACCAGCGAGCGAGGCAAAAATCAATTTTCCGATGCACTCCATCACCTGCTTGCAAGCTCGCGTGCGCACGCACGGCTCTAACTTATTCGGTACATAGAGCCGCGAGCAAAAGTGGATTGACTTATCTCCCGAGCGCGCGTGCACGCTTCCCTGTATAGAAACGTCAACTTAAATTATTTCAGAAGCGCCCCCGCGAGTTCCAGTGGAACTATGTTGTATTGCGAACACTTGCGCGAGACGGAAATAAGGCGCGGGAAAGTTCGTCGACGGTACACGAAACTTTTCCGGATAGCTGTAAGCGGATTTGGGAAGTCGCTCCCCGGCGAATTTTGATCCCCGCGCGGAAAATGCTAACTTGTCGAGGGAGTGTATAGAGTGGAGCCACTTACAGGGAGGTTACTGATGTGCTTGTTTCTTGTAATTGAATTTCCTATCAGACAGGTCTATTTTTTAAAGATAAATGTTACTTTATGACAAACGCTAATTTAATTTTAATATCGATTTTAGCAAGTCAGCCAAACGTTATTATAATTTTAAATTAAGTTAAATGCAGTATTGATTATCTTAAAGGTAATTTTAGTTATTGTTTCTGAAATAATCTTTCATTAATTTTAATACTCTGCAGTTCAACTCTTACGATTTACTATAATAAAAACTGTAAGAATAAGGAATATTTAAACATTGTCAATAAAAAAAGTTTTTTACAATATTCTTAATTCCCCATACAGTTTTCAATAGAGCAAGAATCGCTAATGATATTAAAAAGGGACTAAGAATTTTTGTTGAGAATCTACATTTCCATTGAAATACTAGCTTGAGAAAAAACAAAGGCACATTTTCCCGCCTCTCTATTGTTTCCTGAAAATATCCTCTCGAATCAGGGCTGCTGCATCAGACGCCGTGCGCGACGGTCCATAAAAATATTTCTATAATACGACTCTTTCTCTCTTATTCTCTCTAAACCGTAAAAGAATAGAGGCGCCTAAGAATGGAAAGTAGCGCGTCTAGCGCCCGAGAAAGAGAGCGAAAGAGAGAAATATATAGAGAGCGAAACGCGGAGGTTGAGTATATATATATATATATAAAATCGCGGGGGAGATAAATAAGATCTCCATGCTCTCTCTCTCTCTCTCTCTCTCTCTCTCTCTCTCTCTCTCTCGGGAGAATTCGGAGATTCTAGACGCGCGCGACGCGAAATCCGAGAAGAGGACAGTCGTCGTCGTCGTCGCGCCATAACCGAGGGGCAGAAATCGAAGGGAGAGAGAGAGAGAGCGCGCGCGTGCACGGGATGTATTGGCAAAAGCGTGCTGTATGAGGGTCGCCGAGGATATGGTGGTAAAGGGTGGCTTTTCTATACTTCTTCGCTCTCGTTCGATCTTTCTCCTGTTTTCTATGCCTTTTTCCACATGCGTGTTATGGCTGCTCTTCGAGAACGATTCCTTGTGTATGTAATATTTATACTCGATCAACAGCTTTCTTTTTGACGTCTCTTATATGTTTGTTCATTAATATCAATCCCTTTGAGTATTGAGTAATTTAATCTTGTCAGCTCTGTACAAGTCGTCATACGTCATAATTTCTAAATTTTTGTGTATACCATCGGTTGTTTTTGAACGGAATAATAATCAAATTTCTACTTCAAAATCACATTTCGAAATGAATTAGTTTATTATCAATATTGTATTATGATTGAAATAATCTTAAAAAATAGATATGTAATTGCTTCAACGTTATCGAATATTATTACATACTCGTATAAATTTTTATTATAGAATATATATAGATGCCCCATAGTAGCATCCGATTATATTAATGTACAAATACAAAATAAATGGCACCTCCCCCGAAGTTTATTACCCAAAACCCCTCCGAGCCGCAGCCAATTAAATTTATCTATTCAAATTGTATTTACTACAACCCTGCTATCATAAAAACCCGCCCTTACACCCTCGTATAACTCTCCCGCACATTTATAGTCCTACAAATCAGTATCGCCGCAAAATATTCCCCGATGCATTCGTCCACACCGCACACTACTATAGATCACGTCTCCGTCCCACCACTAACTCATCTCTCTCGAAATCCTTTATTCCGCGTCAAAATGCCGTTCCCCTCCTCATTATAGCCCCGCCGCCCCCGTAAAATCCCCATTCCCTCAGCGCTATATAACGCAATAATAATAATAACCCCCGGTAATTGTATTATCCTCGCGCGCATCCGTATCTCGGCGCACGCACACCTTCATCCCGATACCTACTCCGCGCTCACTGTCTCGCTTGCGCTCGCGCATTGATTTCAGGCAGAATCCCCGGAGGATCCCGCCCGCCGGCGGAGAGCTTTGGAGAGGCTCTCTCCGCTCCAGTCTGCATTTTATTTCCGCCTTCGCGTCCTGGCGATTTCCGTCGTCGTATAGACGTCGTCGAGGACCAAAGGCTTCTACCTTTTTTTCTCGCTTTTTTTGATGGATCGCCCGGGGAAATATTCCTCCGGCCGGATTCGATAGTTGCTTCCAGCGCCTGGCTTTGCATAATTTCGCGTCGCGACGAGGAGACAGAGCTGTATATAGGCAGAAGAGAGTGAGGAGAGGAGAAGATGGCTTTTTCGGTCCTTTTCGATGGCTGAGTTATTATTATGATGCGCGCACGTGGAGCTGAATAAATCGGGATTATTTGCAGTAGCCCGACGGCTGATTTATTCGCGAGGATTTTAATTTTCGGGAGTTTGTACCTTTACGATAAGACGGGGCGGATTGGATTGATTTTGAAGAAAAAATGACTCTATTACTGCGTTTTATCGAGATGTTTATTTTTGTTATTGTCCGTTTATTATTATGGCAGTAATGATGATACATTGATTATTATGCATTTCAATATAAGATAAAAAGGGATTTCAATGTTACATTATAGCTATTATATAATAATTAAGTTCGAGTAAGCGCAAGTAGTCTCCTCTACTAATATAATATAATCTGAGTAACCGGTAAGTACGTTATTTAATCAATGGTAAGACATAAAAGTACACTCTGATTAGTTCCGTATCACTCGATACCGCAGGCCTCAAGAGATCACATAAATTACTTGCGGTAGGTATATAGAACGATTTACGAAAAAAAAAACCCACTTCATTTTTTTTCAATCGCGATCAATTAGTTGCGTGTGTGTACATAAACTAGAATGCGCAAGTCACTTGGCTACAATTTAAACTGAGTCATCGATTCTATCATACGCGGCTGAATTCATACAATCTATATATCGTACACACGACATCACGAAAAAAATACCGTCTATAAATCATCACTTCGATACTCTAAAAGCAGAAGAGTTTTTTTGTTGTTATTCACAAAGTTTTTAAAGAAAAACGTTACATTGTCGACATTTAAAAATTTGCAATTTTAATTTTTACTCGTTCAAATATTCATACGCGTAGTATTGTACAATAAATACTCATATAAAGTATATTCTCAAACATATTAATCCCGAATATATAATAAACTTCAGCGTTTTCCCAATATATTCGAATAACCATATACACCAAAAGCCTCTCATATAATTTAAAAATAAAATAAAACATGATCGGCCATAAATATTTCACTCGCGATCGCCATATCACCATTAACCCTTAAAAATTGATTCTCACCATACCCATCCCTCTCACTGTCTCCCTCTCTCCTACGCGAAAATCGCTTTAATCATCCAATTTGCATGTCATACGGCCGGGCGCCGTCCACTCGAAAACTCAGCGTCGCAGGCGTCCGGCTATATGCTGGCGCTATGCAAAGTAACCGAGAGTGGCACTACAGGGGCAATCGATGCCACCGCCGCCGCCGCCGCCCTCGACGCGACGCATCGGGTTTCCTCGCTCGCGCGCACTAACGAACCGCACCGCCTGCGCAGAGAGTGTATATAGGTATATATGTAGGTACATATAATGCGCGTCAAAGACGCGACGCTGAAAAACGCCGAGCCCGCGGTATGTCTTTATGCGCGGCGACACGCGCGACGGCACCCCGAAATCGCAATTTGGCCGAGTGAATGAGAGAGAGAGAGAGAGGAAATGTCGGCTCTGTTTATTAGCCCGACGCGTGCGGTGTGCGAATGAACTTCCGAGAGGTATATAAGGGGGTAGCGTTTCGTTTGAGTTTGCGCTTATGGATGTGTGTGGGTGTCGGTCTCTGTATATAGTATAGTCTCTCACTCGCTGTGGGAACTTTGGCAAGTTTTTGCGGCCGCGACGTGTGTGTGTGCGGCGGCTATGTTGGATTGTGCGAGGTACGCGTGGGCTGGGCGAATTGCTGGTTTGCTTGTGGCCTTGCGTGTATTTAGTTCTGTTTGGCTGTTTTCGAGAGGGTGGTAATGAATAAAAATTGTTTTATAGTAGACCATTTGGTGGTAAAGCGGATCAAGGTTTAGTATCATTTAGTGCTCTTTTAAGTTGAAACTTCTTTTAAAGCTGTGTACTTTCATTAATAGTTAATAATTTTTTTATATTTTTTAAGACTTTACTGATCTCTATAAAAGTACAGATATTTTGTGGTCTCATAATACCATTTGTTGCATATTAAGATTGATATTTCCCTGGTAGAGAATTAACCATATTTTGTAGCTATAACGGGTTAATTAAATGAAAGCCTTTTTAGTAAACATCATAATGCAAAAATAATTTAATTAATTTGAAAGTTCTATATCTTTTACCCGGAGAGAAATTCTCTAGTAAATTTTACAAGGTACCATTGTAATTCTCTCACAGGCTGCTAAGTAATGTGACCAATTTTACTATGTACTATTGTAATTTTTTGTAGGGAACCTACGAATTTTTCTAAGAAACCTATGAATTTTTCTAAGCAACATATGATTTTTTTAAAGGAATCTACTAATTTTTCTAAAGAAGTCTTGTAAAAGTGTTGATGTGGTCAGTCTGTGAGAGAATTACAATGGTACCTTGTATAAAATTTACTAGAGAATTTCTCTCTGTGAACTTAAAATATATATTTTGTGAAGTGTAAATGCCATAATTTATTTCAGATTAGTACATCATTATGAAACACAAGTAATGTTCGTTTTTAGCCATTAAGTTAACTGGAAAAAGAGCTGATTAACATTTCTACCAGGGACATCTTATAATAAATTAATGTAATCAGTTTCCAACTCTGTTTTTGACACATAATTTCTAAATTATGAATAATTCTGTTTTAATGCGAATAATGCATGTGTAAAAACATTTATTTTTTGTATGTATATATAAAGCTATATGTATTATAGCTTGAATTTGATTTAAATCTGTATTAAAACTCAGGAAAATCTATATTTTAACATTATACCTATATCGTTACGTTTTTGCGACCAAAACGATTGCATTTGTACCTGCAAATTCTACCACCTTTCCTCAAAATAAAAATCCCTCTAAAAAAAAGAAAATAAAATAAATTTAATTCCCTCAACAACCATAATTCGCCATCAATACCAGCACTAGCACTTTCGCCGGCAAAAGAACCGCGGCGCGTACAAAACCCCGCGCACAATCGCGCAAAAGCCACTCGCGCGCAGTATAAGCTCACACACACCCAATACGCTTGGCAAAAGTGTCCTTCCACTTACCTCGACTCCTTTCTCTCATTCCGCATGAACGGAGCGCACTCGCACACGAAAGAACGCCGAGCGTAAGTGCAGGTATACATACATACACATACGCGTGCGACAATTTGCGTTTTCAAAAGGAACGAGGGGGCGAGTAGTAAAGGCAACGCGCACAAAGAGTCGCACGCGCGCGCGCAGAGTGCGGGAAAAATGACGGGGGCGTGAAAGCCACGGGCGCACGTGCAAATCGAATGCGCGCGCCTCGGTTTCGTGACTCGAGGGTGAGAAGATGCGAATGGATTCTAGAAGAGATCGCGAGGTGGCTTGTGTCTATTATCGATCGTTTTGTGTGGTAAATGTATGCTTGACGTTTTATGGTGTGTCGAGGGTTGCAGGATGAGTGCTGGTATTGTGTAATTTCAAATTTGAATGATTTTCTGGGGTCCCGTGCGGTGAGAGGAATATTGTCATTTAATTTGTAGAATGACTGCAAACTATAAAAACTTATAAAAACAATCTATATTTTATAGAAAATGTTGCTAGCAATGTAGAAATATTTACCACACTGAATTTTAAAATTGTTTATTATCATATTCATGGGAATTGCTAAAAAAACTAAAGAGTATTCTCAGAAAAACTATAATCGTAATTTTTATTAATCGTTTTTTTTAGCAGTGTGGATTACAGCGCATCATGATAGTACACGTGGTTATTTATAATGCAAATAGGTTCTGATTTAAATTGTAAATTTGTAATTAAGATGATGTGAATAATAATAATTGCTTGATGATTAATTTTGAAGGAATATTCAATAATGAGTTTTTTTATCAAAAGAGTAGTATTCTTCTTTGTATAGCGACACAAGAGATAGTATTGCATTTCGTTCTATTATAATCCAATACAATGGAAAATTAGATATAGGATTTCTCCTTTATTGAATCATATTATATTGCTACTATACGTCGGGTAAAGAAGAGTAAGAGCGGTCCTCTAATGTCTTTGAACATAAATGGGAATTCCTGACAACTTTCTCTCTGATATGAAATATTGCTTTGAAGTTATTATTACGAAATGTCATGTTGGAAATTGATATAAAAGCTAAAAATAGTGCATTTGTTATATTTTATTTTTAAATTCTATTTTTTTTTGAGAAATTGATAATGATTTTACAAGCCACTAAGAATGAACAGATGTTCATGCATGTAAATTCATATAGTCATCGTGAGATCAAAAATAAATGATCTATTCTATTGAGGTACCATGACATAGCTTTTTTCTTAAGTGCTGTACTCTATGAAAGTGCACTTACTTTTATTATAAAATCATCACAAGAATATAATCCATTTACAGTATTTATTATTAACACTCAATTTTCGTTTACACTTTTATTTAATAAAAAAGTTCGTTTCACTCGTTATTCTTATTTCTATTTTCAACGTTATTTTTAAAATTTTTCATTCCATCCGTTTCATGCGCCTAACTCGTTTCAACACGCGACTTCGCCACCTACATAACACGCGTGCGAAAAAAATAATTCCAGCCAGACTGAGCAAAAACAAAAGTTTTCATTTCTTTATTTTTAACGCTCCAAAAGCTCTCCGCAGGCAGCCGTGACGAAAATTTGTGCACGCGCGCGACATATTGCGCACAGCCCATAACCGCACACCCTAAGAAAAAAAGGCATCGCAGCGACCCACTCGAACGCCGCGCAGGACAAAACTGCCGCCGCTCGCCGCCGCCGCAATCGGCCGAGAAACTCATCCGCTCGGCTGCATCCGCACTCGGGGCAAAAAATATGCTCAAAGCTCTGCTGCGGCTCTCCCGCGTATATATCCATCTATACTATAGTCGCAGAGAGAAAACCGAGAGCGAGAGATTTCGAGTTCGAATGAGGCAGAAAATAAGAAGACACGAGGAGGGAGAGAGAATCGGTTTGCGGGCGAGGGCGCGAAATCTAATAAAACTCGCTCGCTCGCGCCACGCCTCAAAGCCGCTGAGCATCGGGAGCGAGTGTACGCGATTGAAATGCGTATACACGATGGAGGGAGAGAGAGATATATGGTATGCATGCTCGAGAGTGCGCGCGAGCGAGTCTCTAACCTAGAAAGTCAGCAGCGACTTTTTTGCGGGGAGAGAGGAGTTCTCTCTCTCTTTCTGCGATGGTATTTTCCGGGACGCGCGGCTGCTTGAAGCGTTTACGGTGTGTATTGTCAGCGCGTTTTATCAGTGCTGCAAGCGGGGTTCCTTGATTCGTCAAATATCTTGCGGGGAATGTAAAATTTAACAGGATACTCTGAACTTTATATGGAAGAATTTATTCGGTCGAATGAATTCAGTATAAAGAATCTTGTGTTAATGAAAAATATTCGTTTCGATTGTATAAATAATTGTAGATAAAGTTAATATGTTTTTCGACAGTATAAGAAAATTAAATTATTATTAATAAATAATTTGATTGTGGTTTTAAATATTTAATTTAATATTCAGATGAGATAAATGTCTCTGTGTATGAAGATATGTTAAAAATGCATGAGCTACCGTCGGCTCATATTGCACTACTCGCAGCGTATTGCTATCACGCATTTCTTAGGTATTCTATTACAGTGTGATTTACAGGATAGACGTGTAAAAGTATGTTTTCAGTACTCAGGATATACAACTAAGTATACGTATATATATGTGCCAGTGCACTTTATTGAGATAAAATGTAAATAAGGATTACAGCATTAGAACTACTTTATACGGACAATTAATTAAGAAATAATTCAAACAATTAACAAGATGCTTTATTTAATTAGTGCAAAATTAATAGAGTGAAAAGATAATTGGTACGCTTGGTATAGTAATAATGATAATAGCGATAACGACGATGATAATAACAGCATCGATTAAATTTGTCTATAGCGTCAATTCATTACGCTTTAATACTTATAAATAAATATAAACCTTTATGTGTAAACGATATTCGAACTAATGCCATTCTATTCTAAAATTAATTGTTTGGAACAAACAGATCGGAGTATCAATTATATTTGGTATGATTTGAAATATTTCTATATCTATAATAAAATGACACGAATCAATTAACGCTTCAATACAACCGTCTCTAATATTTTAATATAATAAAGAAGGAATAAAGAAGGATTATAAGTACACATAAAATCTTAAAATAATGTTAAATAAAAGTTAATTTTAAGTTACAAATAGTTAACTTAATCTTAATCTTAACTCTTTTCAGCGTCCCGCGATAAACTAAATGAAATTTAAGTATATATAATATATCTCAATAAAAAAACAGCTATGAAGAAAACATTTACAATAATTGCTTAATTCAACTCCGTGTGTCACGTCAAAGTTATATTATATAGTTAAAAACAGCATCTAATACAAATAACTCAGGGTACATCGAAACAAGAAATCAAATCTGCATAAACACAGCCGAAAACAGAGTAAAGCACAGGCTAACAAGCCCAACTCGATACACTACTCGACATGGCTAATCATCGATTCACGAATATTCAAATTTCCACATCGGACAGTCCCGTGGTCACCCGACGAGCGCCGGGCATGAATAATCATATCAATGTCAAGCCCGCATCTGACCCCTCGAAGCAATTCTCCTCCCGTGGTATATATACGTATATATACGTCGTGCTGCGAGCGAAGTGGTGATTCACTTTTTCGACGCTCGCGCACTACTTGCGGAGTTCCCGCGCCGCGCGCAAGTTTTATCGAGCGCTAAGCGTCAATCGTCCGGAATTGTGCGAGATTACGCCGCTATCTGCGCCGAGTCGAGGCTCTTAAAGGTCAAGGGAAGCTCGAGAAGAAAAGAGAAAGAAAGAGAGGAGAGACGGTGTTTCTCGCGAGAGGAAAACAAGGGAGTTGCACAATTTTAAAGACCGAGTTCTTTATTGTGTCTGCGCTTTTTTTTATACCGCTGCGCGCGTGCAGAAAGTTATGGAAATGCAGATGAGCTGCGTTGTTTCGTAGTAAAGTTTTCAGTTTTTTTTTCTCCGCCCGTTGGAAAAATAGTTTTGTTTGGCTTTTTTTATTGCCGTTGGCTGGAATGAAATTAAGAGTGGTTTTGGTTTAGTGTTGTTTTAGGAAAAAAGAATATCGCAGGTCATTGTGCTTACGTAACAGAATATATTTCTCTGGGTTTATGGATATTGTTGTGTCATGGGAAATCTATTCGCATTTTACAATCTTAACTCACCGAGTTTGAATAGTAATATAATTACATACTTTTTATTGACTTCTTAAAATTAATTCAAGGTCCGAGTTTACGTAACTGCGAAGATATTTTAGACAACAGAGAATTCTTGGATATTTTCAAGTTCGTTTTAAGTTACTTTGAAGACGCATTTACCATGTGTTTCTATATTTAAAGTTTCAATGGCGATTGAGAAGACATTTCATCATGTTAAATATAGTATTGAAAGAATTTCCAATATAGAATATAACCACAATCTTTGAGATGTCTTTGAATTCGTCTAAACCCGTTGATGCACGATATGTTAATACACTGACAATGTAATGCATATATAAATAAAGATGATTTCAAATATAAAAGCTCGTTTTGATTTACTCAATGCTTATAAAGTGGCTTTTTTTCTCATAACATCGTATACACAACACAGTAATGAAAAAAATAATATAAAAACATTATCCTTCTTTATATTGCCAAACGTTATTTTTCCTTTAAATATATACACATTATTAACAGAATCAAGGCGCGCTTCATCATTTATTCAACAGATAATATCGCAACAATAGGCCTCGGCGCTCAAGCATTCACACCTAATAATACTAAATCTTCTCCGAAAAAAGAGAGAGAAAGAGAAGGAACGATGAAACATTATTATATTCCATCTTTGAGCTCGCGACTTACACACCCCCAGCCGCCGCTGCCACCTAATCTTATTCCTTCGTTTCAATGTTAATAAAGACCCGAGCGGCGGAAGATGAGGAGAAGAGAGCGCGTAAGAGTCGCGCTACTCGCTAGCTCACGCGGAAAAAGGAAAAAGGAAGCTGCCGAGGCGCCGAATTTCATCCGCGCGGGCTAAGAGGCTTACGGTAGTAGGCGCTAAGCGGCTTTCAGCCCTCCTCCTCCTGAATATATAGAAAGAGAGAAGAAGTGGCTTCTCGCCCCCGCCCTGTCGGACGAGCGAGCGGCACTTTTCTTATCGCTACTAGACGCGCGGATGGAGGTGTATCGGCCGATGATTAAAATTGATTTCGACTTTATTTACCGAGGTGCTGGGCCGCTAGACTCCGGGTTTTCCGTTATAGACTAGGTGGCGAACGACGTAGGCGTCGATGAAGATTCGATGTGAGTAAGTGCCGTCGGGGGAAATTTTTTTAGAATTTGAGATTGAGTTTCTTGTAGGAACGAAGTGTATTAATTTATTTGCATTAATTAGATTCAGCGAGATTTATCTGTTCATTTTTAGAGGCATTAGGAACAAGTTTTACGTGGGTTGCTAAAAGACAATGCTAATGTGGATGATATAAAGTAAAGGGAATGTTACCATTTTGTTATTATAAGGTTGCATTAACATAACACGGTGGTATAACGTTAAGGTAGACATATCCATAAGGTTAATAAATAATATCGTACTATACGTTGCTATTACAGTAACATTACTATAATGTCATGATAGCGTTACTGCCTAACATTATATTACAGTAATGTAATAATGTGAATATATTGTTACATTAGGGGGTAGCAATTTTACTGCATTATTAACGTTAGATTTAGCGTTATCATTTTAATCTCATTCTAGAAATGACCATTTGGTGAAGTATACAGGATGGCGATTAAGATTGACTTCGACTTTATTTGCTGACGCTATTGCGTTCTTGAGTTTACGTAGGTGGGACGATGTGACGTGAAGCTTCGAGTGACGTATTGTATATATCGATGACGATTTAAGCTGAGTATGTTTAGATTTTTATGCAGTTTTCAGAATCTTAAGCTGGAATTTTTCAGATATTCATATATTTCTATTTATTTATTGATTAGTCACTTTTTCCATTTAAAAGTAATATATTTTTAAAGCATATTTAATGCACTTTATTAAAAAAGTTAGTATTCAATAAAAACACTAGCCTGTTTGAAATCGTAGATTTTCGGTTATAGAAAATAATTAATTTATCATAATTATATTTTAAATTAAAAGACTAATATTCTGGATCAGGGATATTAAAAACTAGCTTTTATACTCAGTAAATCTTTGTTTAATAAATTCCCCGATGAAAGCATAAACATCTTGATTTGACGGTTTACAGAACATCCTCTCCATTATGTTTATAGTACAGTTGCTTCAAATTCTCACTGCTTGGTGTTAAATGATTTTTCCTCGTACCCCTTTCTGCTTTCATCACTTGAAACGACAAACACTCTCTGTACATAAATTAATACATCGTCTAAAAGGAAACATCTATGATAAAAATAGCATCAGATTGACCCCATACCATCTATTTCTATTCTTGTTTATAAAAGTCAACCGTTTATCGTCGTAATTTCTAGATGCTTTATTTTAAAATAAAATTATTTACGTCAATAGTTTCCTATGTGTATGTGTTGCTTTTTATAATGTTAAAATTATTGATTAAGTTGCATAAAAATATTTCATGCTTTTTAATTAAAGTCTTGTCTATCATGCAGCCCTTTCGACCTATAACAATAGTTTTACATCCATTTATAATAAAAAAGTTGCTATGGAAAAGTAAGCATTATAACTTAGAAAAAGTAGTTTATAATTACGAGTTTTAGAGACTTGATTATTGTATTTCCTAAGAAGTTTTAAAATAAAACTAAAGACAACATCGAATTCGCGTGACGAGTGACGTTTGCACAAGGTCATGATTAGACGACACTGCTTACTCGTAATCCTATACAATCTCGCATCCTGCGGTCCGATAGTAACCGAAGAATAGCAATTTTGCCGTTTTTACCGACGCGCACTCGCAGCTCAGACTGCGTTTGCGGTCTATACACACTATAGCGTCGCGTGTCACGTATCTCGTAATGTGTGTATTTCTCGTATCTCCGCGGGAGAGGAAGCGAAGCCGACGACGTTTTTTTCGAACTCCGTTTCGCCTCGTTTCTCCGATAGAGTCGTAGAAACTTATGACAAAGGCTTCCTGTACGGACGTGTTTAGTAACCCAGATAAGAGCCGACGAGATGGCAAAGGGAATGTTCTGTCGCTCGTTGAGCGTAGTGTGCTAGTTTCTTGTTGTTTTTTTTTTTTTTTTTTTTTAATTTTCTTTGAGAGTTTTTTTAGTAGAAGAAAATTGAGAGTTGTGGTAGAAGGAAAACGAGTTGCAAAACCAGTTTTTAACAAATAACTTGGCTGTTACGTTCGCTACAACTATATGACTTGCATTTACAACGACAAGTATTACAAGTATTTCATTAATATTTGTTAACAATATAGTATTTGAAAATTGATTGTGGAACAAAAATATTAACACAATAGCTACAATCTTATATAATACTTCTAATTGTTAAGAATTCACTGACATTTCAAATTTACAGCATTTTTTAAGCGAGAAATTCTTATTCACATTATACCGTGAACGCTCACACTCCATTAAAGCGAAATCTAATTTCCCGATAAAAAGCATTTGTTTCGCTTAAGACGCGACCAGGAGAGCACTTATCTCCGGCACAGGCCATCGACTCGCATTTTTCGCAGTCGCGCGCGCGCGTACCGAATTCCATCAAAACGCATAACCGCGGCAGGAGCAAAATCTCCCTCTCTCGCTCCTCCGGGGCTTCATAAATTTCCCGGGCACCGGGGCGCGAATAATCTCGGCCGAGAGCTGAGGCCTACGCACCCTACGCGCCCTCGAGAAGAGAGCTCGCGCGCGCGCCTCCGTGACTAAGCGGAACGCAAACAAATCAATTATCTCGTTACGCGAGGGTGAAGAGAGGGAAAGAGAGTGAGAAGGAGGAAGAAGGGCCAGGTGTAGGTGGAGGAAAAAGCGAGCTGTTGTGTGAGAGTTTTGATGCAGCCGCGCGCGTTATCGCCCCGTGTGTGTATCGCTATCAGTTGCTGTGTCTTATCGGCCCTCGACTCCGATCGGGGAACCTGTATACACGGGAAAGTAAGCGACACGGAGGATAGGTGGAATTATCCGGACGATGAAATTGGCTTCGTGTGTATGATGTCGGCTTTTGGGTTATTCTGTTATCGGTGGATTTTCTGGCTGAAGGTGTACTATTTGCTTTCGGGCCGTTGACGTTAATTTATGTTATTTATGTTTAGATAGCGGTAGGATGTAGAAGGTATTAGTTGTTAGGTACGTAATGTACAAAGTGTTTTAGCACTTTGAGATTTATATCAATTGTTTATAACGGTTGACATTCATCTTTATACAACAAAATAGATAGTAGTAAAAAATTTCATATTTTCATTAAAATTTACTGTAAATATAGTCAACAATCTAACCGATTCTTCCATGCTATCAAATATATTCATTTACATTTTTATACCAATAATAAGTAGTAAATCTTTTATTAATTTTACATTGGAATATTTTACATAAGCATAATCTAAAAATTATTTTTCCTTCTAACTTTATTATTTAGCGTATCACTTACACTGTCTCCATCAAACCCAAACGATTGACTCATCACGAAGTTTCCACGAAACACTCATCCCATCCGACAGATATCAAAACGCCGCTCTATCGCTGCATATACGAAAAGCTTCGCACCACACGACGCGCTTAAAAATAACACAGTTATAGTGTGCAAAAACGCGTACCGGGGAAGACGAAAAGCAGAAGTACATACATATAAGAGACATATATGAGCGGCACTCACCTCCTGACTCCGATCTCGGCGTATCTGCCGCGGGTGGGGCGCCCGGTGGCGTTGGATCCAGCGCCGGCGCCCCCATTGCTTCCCCCGCCGCCGCTGCCCTCGTTGCCGTTCGGGCTCGTGTACAAAGTCAGGATCTCGCTGTTTATGTTGCTGATGATCGGTGGCAGCATCTTCTCCTCTCTATCTGCCTCCCTCTTCTTGCTCTTATATATCCGCTTCACTTTGCACTCGGCACTCGCGAAGAAACTCGAGCCAGACTCATTTTCCTCTCTCCTCCTACTCCTGCACCAGCTCTTCTCTGTTTTTATATACTTTGCGCGCGCACGAGCGAGCTCTGCGACGAGAGAAAGAATCCATTAAAGATTGCCGCGCGCGACGCTTCTTAGCGACTCGGAATGTAAAAGCATTCCCCGAGAGAGAGAGGACAGACGCGACTTTTCTTGGGGGACGCAACTTCTCTTTTTTGCCTTTTTTATTTTGAAGGTTTCATCTCGGTATTGCCACGATGAATTTCTCAGATCTGTCGCGGGGCTTGTCGGCGCCGCTGTTATTGGACTTTATAATAAGCGGATCGGCACGGCCGCGCGCTCAGTTTTTAAATGAAGCGCGCGCTCGCGGGCAAGGGGCTTTACATAATTCGCGCGCGGGTATGATGTACATTTTTTTACGATGTTTTAATGCAAATAGTCATTTTCTTTTATTTATATAAATACCATAAAGTGGTTTATTGGTAATCAATGGTTTAATATAAGTTTTAAAATTGAAATTTAGTTCCGGTTTTTTATAATGTTGGAATTTCGATGTTTAGCTTTGAATAGAACGCAAAAGATATGTAACGAAAAGTCTTTAAAAAAAAGTCATCTAGTATATGTGGAAATAACGGAAATCTATTTTTATCAACAACGTTTTTTTTTCTCCTTTGTGTCACCGGCTAATTAGTACAACATCCCGAACGGAAAAACCATCCTACCAGGCGAGATATAAGAATTCATCACGCGACGCGCCGTGCAATTTCTTCCGAGTCGCTAAGCAACATGCTAATTCCGAATGGATTCGGCTTCTCTCTTTGTTCTCTTACATTCTGAATCCCTCCGGTAGTCCTCCTCCTCCGTCTTCTTTTCCACTCCTGCTGCTTCCTCTCCTCGCTCCGCTGGCTGGTCCTGCGTCAAAAAGAATCGTCAAATCAGTCGGGGGGGAAACAATAAAAGAGCTGTTATAGTACTCTCAGCTATCTCCTTTTGCGCCCACGCCAGGGCAGGAAATTCGAGTTTACACCTAGAGCTTCAAAGCACGCGCTGCCAGTATATATTCCGCAAAACGGTTCGAGTGCGCGCGCTTGTTTCTTTACGCGCGCGACGGAGGCCGGATGGAACTGTTTACGCCGGCATTTGAGCGAGCGCGGGACGATGATGATTGTCGAGAGTGGCAAGTCTCAAGAGTCTCATTGTTCCGTTCGTTCGTTTGAGATTTCTAGTGCTTTTAGTCTATAGAAATGACAGGAGGGAGATTATAATTGTGTTGAATGTGAAAAAGTTGAATGGGCGGGTTTCGCGTTATTAGGATTTTTAGACGTTGTAATTGCAGGGGAATCGATTGGTTTTAATTAAAATGCGCTTATTTGCTTGTCCGTGCGCTATTTTTGAATATTTATATTTGCAAATAAACCGGGTTTATTAAAGTGTCAGCAATACTTCACTCATCTGCAATTGTAATTTTGAGGGTAGAAGAGCCAGTTTGTAATATATTTCGAAATCGTGGAGCGTGTAAAACATAAAGTTTTTTTTTGGTATAGACGAAGCAATTTATATATAAATTAAGAAGGATCTATACTACGTATTTATTTTGGAACGTATAATAAATTACACGTGAAGCCATTAAGTTACTTTTTAATGCTACGATTTATTACGGTTGTACGCAGCAGTAGCAGTTTGAGCGCAATGATAGCTTGATTAAAAGATATTATTAATAAAATATTTGTTTTAAAACATCATCAGACTTATATTTTCCTTCATTATTACCTACAAAAACTCAATTATTTCAATAAAAAATAATTAAGAAATTGATAGATTCGTATCCATAATTAATCAAATAAAATAAAAAAGCAATATAACAAAAAAATCAGATAAGAAGCACGACAGGCGTATAAAGTCAATGTCGAAGGAAACGCTTATAACAATCACTCGGTGCCCTCGAAACGCTTCCCCTCCCCACCCGTCGACACACACACTCTGACCTTTCATTTACCGTTTTCCAAATACCAGCTCGTACGAGCGCATCGCCGCGTATCCCACTTTCGATGCAAAGTAAGTACCCAGCAGCAGTAGCGCGACTATTACACCGCTACAGCCATACTCTCTGCTCTCCCCTTCCATTTTCACTTTTCTCCGCAATCGCTCTAAC
Source organism: Torymus auratus (assembly GCA_900474315.1). Taxonomy (NCBI): domain Eukaryota; kingdom Metazoa; phylum Arthropoda; class Insecta; order Hymenoptera; family Torymidae; genus Torymus; species Torymus auratus. The sequence continues at coordinate 31,243 of UXGD01001686.1, forward strand.
CCATCTCCTCTCCCGTATACTTACACACCTTTAAGGTCGCGGGCGCAAAAGTTATGTTGCGCGCGCGTTGTACGTGGCGGCCTTATTTTCTCCGAAGTTAATTAACCGCGTATGCACGCGCGAGAGAGAGAGAGAGAGAGCGTTCCTCCCGTATATATACTTATACTCATTGTTCGCGGCCTTGTAGATTGAAGATCGTCGTTTAGCCCGCGCGCTACTCTCAACTCATGCCTTATTCGCACGTGTAACGCGTATAAACGCTGTCGCGCCGGGCGTAATTTTCGCTTTTTTCCGGGCGCGTAAGTTACGTTTTTTTGTTCGCTGTTGGTAGGGGGCGAATGGCTCCGGCGGGAATTATATACGTGCACAGAGAGACGGAAACGCTGGCGCGTTTTTCCAGTGCTGTGGGACGAGGAATGGTCAGCGGATCGATAAGAGGGGACGCGGGAGAGGGATGATGCCGAAAGCGGTAGACAAGTGTGAGAATTATTATCTTATCGGCGTAGGAACGGAGGTTTATTGAATTTTGGGTGCCGGCTGCACTTGTTGAACTGCAGCGGTTGTAAGAATGAGAAGAAGGATAGTTTGAAGTTTTAAGTTAATTGAATGTAGGATGGGAGAGCGGCAGAAGCATCGAATTTTGTATATTCATAATTTGTGTTTTGGATAGACTTCGATTATGAAATATAATCATGAGGATACATAAAAAGATTGATGTTTGTGTATTGAAGAAATAAACTTTAATAATAGCTTCTAAAGTTTGAGTAAAGTAAACTTATTAATCAAATTTTATTTATTTGCATACAGATTAAAGTTTGTAATAAAATTACTTTATTTTTTTTGTACTCGGAAACATACGACTATAATATTGAACAGAACTTTAATT
>UXGD01001687.1:0-32119 GCA_900474315.1 Torymus auratus
GTTGATTTTAAGTAAAAATGCTTCCATTTGATTAACATGTTAACCAACGAAGTTGGCCTATTTTCTAGCAGGGATGCGACTTAAATAATTGCGTTTATTTAATTAGTTATTATGATTATTTCGATAAATTATTACGATTACAAAATTGTAAGTTATTTTCAAGACAAGACAAAGTTCTTGACAACACAATCTGGATATTGTATCGATTATTGTCTTGAATATTGAGGCAAGACAATGCAATATCAAGATTAATCTTGCATATCGTGCAGCCCTAGTTTTTGAATATATGTATTGTTTTTGATATACGAGAAAGAAATAGTAGCGTTGTTTATTAAATGACATTTGAGAATTTCAGTCGAACTTACTTATATTTTTATTATTATTCTGATATTAAATTATGTAGAACTGTATACCTACCCTCTAAAGAAGACTAAGTGAAAATTTTATTCCAGTGCATTAATAAGTGAATATTAATTAACGTATTAGTAGAATTTTTTCATTTACTCGCACCAGTGAACGACTTTTCACTCATTCATATTTATAGAGAATATAAGTTCGCTAGAGTGCTATCCGCGGTACGGTTAATATTAAGCAATCTATTGGATTGATGAATAGAACGATAGGTCTCGCATGGAACTTTTACATTGTATAGGGTTAAAAAAATAAACGGTACTTTTCACGTCACAACCTCAAGTGATAGAAATACGCAGATTAAATATTATGGAGTTTGAATTCCTTACGTTATTTAGCAATGAAAATAAACTGTCAAATTACGAACTACTCCGTGACGGCATGACCAAATCAAACGTCACTCTAAATAAATATATCTATACACACTCGAGCATTAAATAAATTTTCAAACTCCATCACGTCGTACACACAGCAGCAGCAGCACACAGCTCTTAATAGATCTCGCAAGCGCTATAGCACCGTTATGCGCGCGAGAATCGATGCCACACAGTCTCCCAGCCAACTCACACAACACGAGCAAGTTAGTCTCGAGACAACAAACGCACCCACCTCTCTCTCCTATAAGAAATCCAAAAGACGCTAAACACGCACGTTCGCTCGCTCGCGTACAAGCTTTGAAATTCAAACACCTGCCGGCTCTGCGTGGATGCTGAACAAGTCCAACTCTCTTGCATGCGCGCAAAGTTCAAGATCCCATCCTCTATACCCTGCGCACCGCTTGCGCGCGCGCGCCTGCTTGGCACAGAGAGAGAGAGAGAGAGTGCTCCTTTGATCGCGAACTTTAATACAATTCCGGGCACGCGCGAAATTACTCGCGGGAGCCGCTTCCGTAAGCAGCGAGCGAGCAAGACGGGGGGGAGGTATAGAGGGGCCCGATTAAAATCGACCGCGGCAGAGGAGAGTTTCGCCACCGCAAAGATGACCTTCGCCGCGCGCATCATCCCCGTACACAAAGACCGCCCTGGAATTCAATCTGGCGAAGCGACTGTATACGCGGGGCTTATCCGTGGCTTTTTCCATTTTTCTCCCTCTCGTGTGATTTAAGCCGAGTTTTTCGGGAGGAAACGAGACGCGCGTCTTATCGCTGCGCGCGCGAGCGCGCGTGGTCGTAATTTATGAATCGCAAACGCGGCTGAAAGTTCGAGAGAGAAGGGACTGAGAAATTAATTGGGCGCAGCTTTGGAATTAGCGAACGGAGCAAGAGATGCGCTTGGCATGATTAATATTGTACGCCTATACAGGGCCGCGGGTGGAGCCAACTTTTACCCGAGATTATTCATCGCTGTTGTTGGAGACGGCGACTACGCCGGCTGGCGTAAGCGCGAATCAAACGTGCTTTCTTGTTGTTGTTTTTTTTCTTTATTGTCTTTTTTTTTGTTGAGTAGAGTTTTTTGCGGTCGGGCCAAAAAGTCGGAGCGAGAGAGGGCGAGTCCATTAGCCGCGAGAAAAGTGGATAGGCGTGGAAAAAGTTCGCTAAGGGGAGAGAGAGAGAGACGCGATTGGCAAGCCGCCGCGCAATTTCTCCCGTCTCTTCGCTCCGCAAACATTTTATATATATATAAAGTTATATAGATGTTATAGAGGCGTCTTGAGAAACGTCGCGAAGTGCGCGGCTTTTAAGTCGGGAAAGTGGATAAATGTTTATATTCGCGATATGCGCTCCAGTGTGGCTGTATATATACCTGTGTGCGCGGGCTTTGACGTGATATATAACAGCCAATTTGAGGTTTTTGACGTTCCAATGATGCTGGAGGAGAAGGCTTTAGGAAAAAATTGTCCTCTAATTAACGAAAAAATAGTGCGGCTTTTACGGTATTAAAATGTAGTTTTGATCGATATTTTAGTGCTCGGCGTGGTGGAAAAAATTTCCGGGTTATTAATAGATCAGAAAATTGGCGAAAAAAGGTCAGACTGAGGGGTTTTTGAAGTTTATAATTAACGGGTGGCTAACGATATTTCATAATTCAATCAAAAGAACGTCGTATTTTTAATGGCCAGTCGCGCGCAGGTCCGCAGCATTTATTGAACAAATTTAGCCTATTTATGGAAACGCAGCTCTCCCGGTTCAAAAGTCAAAGTACGCGCGTTAAGCTCTTCTCTAGTGCACTAAATTTAATACAGCCACAGATTAATAATGTCCATTTAATATTCCAAAGTATCTAAAACCAGAACTCGCGCTGTCGTTGCTGCTGAATAGATAATTAGAGCCCCAATCTAAATAATGCGCGTCATCGAGTTTAATTTAATGTTTAATTATACATTTCGCTCAAACATATGAACCCCTCTCTATTGGCTTCAAATATTAACAATTCGATGCAATCGAGAGATAAAAGTTGAGCGGACAATCAAACTTTCCTTTTGACAGCTTTCCTTTAATAAATTACTCCGTCGATATGTACATATGCATGTATACATGGCAGCATAGGCGATTTACTACGACTGCGTCGCGTATACCGGTAAATATTGATATCTACATATTTACCGCGATGCTCGCGCATCTCAGGGGGACGTTCACTCTCCGCAGCGCACGCGCATTCATTATGCGAAAGTTCGTTGCGGCTCCCGGATCCCTTTGTGTTCGAAAATTCCCAACTTTTCACTAACGCTTTTTGGATACATTCGCGTTATAATACCGTGTCGGTTTTGTAACTCTATATAGCCTTTGTAAAAAGCTTTTTTTATTCGCAAAATGTGTATACACATAAAAAATAAAATGTGTATTCATAACAAATAATAATAATAATAATCGCGTTTATGTAACAGTAGAATATCTCCGGCGAAAAACAATGGTTTATCAAGCGGTGATGCGATGAAATCCACACTTACACGTATACACATGATACCGCGTTAAGCTTTTTTCGGGCAAACAAAATATTTTATTCAGCGATGATCCATAATAACAAAATACGCTTCCAAAAATAACAACAACAGCTGCTGCAACGTTCTCCATTATATTTTTCAAATAATACGTGCGAAACTCGACAACACGCATACATATACGAATCGATTCGCCGTCATGCCGCCCCGTCGTCGTTATTATTCTACCAAACATCCTCGTTATATCGATTCGCAATAAAAAAAAAACAATAGAAAGCAAAAAAAGCACCACCTCGTCACCGAATTAATTAATCTCGCGGCACTAAATACCAACCTGCCGCGCATTCGTCTCGATTAACGAACTCCCTATACCCTCTCGTCCGGCATCTCGGCTCGCAATTTAACGGGCTTCTCCATTCGTAAATTTCGACTCGCTGCGCCGGGGAAAAGGGATACACAGAGAGTGAGAGAGAGAGAGGCCTGTAAAAGCCCTGGCCGTGCTCCAATAAGGAAGCAATACACCGCGCGCGCGCGCAGACAAAGGCTGCAGCACAGCGCACAGCCTGTACACCCCCCGATGTTTCGCGAAAGAGGGAGTTTGCACCCCCGCCGCCGACGACGACGACGATAGTTTCGCAGCTTCTAACGAGCTCCCATTGTCTCGAGATGTCGATAATTATGTTAGTTAGACTACGCCGCCGTCGTCGTGTGATCTATACATATACACCAGCAGGGTTATAGCTATATATACGTAGTGGTGGTGGTTTACACCGATAAAGGTCTGCTCGTTAGGTTTTTTTTCTCCTCCCTCCTTATGCCCCAGCCGCCTGCCGCTGATTAGGATTCAAGGGGCCGCATGGTAATCGTGCGTGCGCGCCCTGAGCCTCCTGCGGTGTGTGTGTGTGTGTATAGGTGAGAGGCGTCGGCTGCATCGAAATTATGTGCAAACGAGGCAACTTGTTAGCGGGCGGCGATCATCGAAGCCATGTCTTGTTGCCCGCGTGCGATGGTGCTGGTACACGGTGATGATGATGATGATGCGCGAGCTAGGGGACGGCGAAGAGGTGCGATCTGATAAGGTAAAAAATGGATAGGGGGCGTGGGTATGTGGGCAGCGCACTTTGCAAACGCGAGGTCGAACGCGTTGTTGGCGTTGGGGTAACGAGCGTGCTGGGCGTTTTGTTTTTGTTGTTGGAATGCTTATTATATGGTGGACGAGTGACGCGCGCGCAGCGCTCTGGTGAATAAGTGGTGTGTGGTTATTGTTATAAAAGATAACGTGCGGCGATGTGTGTGTGTGCATTTTTTTATGGAAGGGGAAATTAATTATTTACGTGTGTTTAAGCGGGGTTCGAGAATATTTTTGTTTTCTATAATTTGAAGAGCAGGTGTATTGTTTGCACTGGCGATTAAAAATAAATATATTCTTTCATTTTAATTAAATATATATTATATGTGGAATGAAATAAGACTTTTTTCTATTTTATTCTGAATAATGAAAGGGGATGATAATTAAGCTCTTGATAAAGCGAATGTAATGTATATATATTTTTTACGAAAAAAGTCATTTAGAAATTTAAAAGAATGAACTGTAATACCGGGAAACGAGGTTATAATATAGTCAGATGAATTTCATTTTATATCCCATGTTAATTTAGTGAAGCCTGTCCGAATTCTCCGAAATTAATAAAACATTTTACTCTACTCTCACGCTTTGATCTTTCATTATTCGCCATGCTGTAAATTTTGAGAGATGGAGTTTTATATTATATTAAAAATTTTAATTAAAATATTTTAAACGAACGAATTGTAATATAATCAGAGGATAAAATTTGTTTAATATAATGCTTACACAGCATTTCACAAGTATGTGCACATACACATACATGCGGATGTTATGGTAGCTGCTCAATAATAAATTATCGCGGAAAAATGTATTATTCAACGCCCATATCTCGCATACGCGCTCCAAATAAATTTTACAAAAATTGAAATAAGTATTATGCGTATAGCAACCGTCAAACTCCAAAATATAAGTCACTCTTTTGTATATACATGAATGACCTATCGGCGACATTAATCACCAGCCGACATCGTCCGTAAAATACAAACGACATTCAGCTCCTTCGACTTTCGATCACACACCACGCCCTATCAAACCGTCAATCCGAGTGAGCTATTTCGACTCCGTCTCTTTCAGGTGTGTGTGTGTGTGTGTAACACTGAAAAACCCGCGAAAGATCGATGAAAATTGATCAGCATGGAAATGTCCTTCCACCCCACTCCGTCTTGAAATATTCAATTAGCGCTCCGACGCGAGATACGATCGGCCGCTTGACTTCGCGCAATGACTATCCCTAGTACCTACTACTACTACGCGAAAATCTCTCTTGGGGGAGGGCTGAGCTCGGAATAAGGCTCTTAAGCCTCGAAAACTCGGTCGATTCTTTCAGCTCGATTGGCCTTCAACGGGCGCGGCGACATCCGCTTTCTCTCTCTCTCGCTCTCCCTGATGCCGTCGAGAAAGTGACAAAAGAGGGGCCGCCTTTTAAATCGGCGCCTCTCGCTTTTCTCTCCCTCTCTCTCTTCGCCGGGGTGAGACACGAAAATCAGACGCTGCAGATATCGAATGACGCGCATCTGCGATTTTCACCGCGTTCAGCGGAATACCAGAGCAGCTCTCTCTCTCTCTCCCTCTCTCCTTTGGCACTTCTTCTTCTATCTCGGAGGCCCTCGATTCTTATTACGCGCACGACAGTGACGCCGGCAGCCGAGCGGCTACGACGACGACGGGTGCATTTTCCAGGATGTTTGATTATCCCCCTCTCGCCCCCCTACGAGCATTGCTGACACTGTTATAACCGTCGGAGAGGAGGCTCGTTTGATATCGAGTGGCTTTATTTTTAATCGGATTTTCGCGCGTCGCGGTAAAGGGAGACGTGTGTTTAGCGCAGCTGATTATTATGCGATTTTGTACTTAATATTGATTGGTTCGAATGTTTCGCATAAGTGTGTTTAATATTAAACTTGAATTAAACGTTATATCGAAATTCTATGCGTTGGTTATAGTAGAGAGCGCAGGTTTTTACCGAGTAATAAACATACACACATATACACGCGTACGCTCGCGTTAGTGCAATGTCGACTTAATTAAAATTTAATTAGGTCGGAGCGGGAATTTTTTACTCGCACGGCGTGTATATATATTTATACGTATATACTATTTATGATTTTTCTATGTTCATATACAAAACACGTGTCTCCCGTTACTCGCGTTAATATAACCTTATATTTATAGGATGCGAGGAAAACGGACGTTAAACGAACCAATATACTTAGTATTTTGTTGTTGACGTTTCGAGAGTTTTAGTACTAGAAAATTACAGATCTTTGTAATAATAATAAATAGTGGGTGATCGAGGGACGGAACAATATCAAGAAAAATAAGAATAAAATACCCATAAAAAGTTCAGAATTGACGTATGGCTCGTCAATCGTGTATTGTGTACACACATGCGCAGGAATATGACCAAGATGCTAAAAAAATTCTATATGTTAAGATATAAGATAAAAGCTTTATTCAATTGAAAAAAAGGAAATTGAAATTTGAAAAAACTTACGTAGCTTTTCTCTAACGTCACACCCATAAGCTTATATTTTTATACAACTTTTCCAGCCAAATACGAAAATTTTATTTTCCCTCCCGAGCGTAATTCCATTATTACACTCGCATGAGCGCACGCGCTCGCTACTTTTTTATATATATACGCACATCTTATAAAAAAAATAATGAAAAATTTATTCATAAAGTCCGCGGCGACGAACGGTCGCCCAGTAAAATGTTATATCGCTCCACGTAACGTACTCCCGTTTTAATAAACTACCTAAAAGTATAAAAAAAAAGAAGCGAGAGAGAAAAGTACACTATATATAGATATATACGTACAACAATCTCTCTAAATTACGAAAATCAAAAAGTCCTCGAGGCTTTCTCGCGTCGTTACACCGCGCGTCGTCCAATTAACCGCGTTATTACACCCATCAAAGCTAGAATCCCTCAAAATGCACTTTTACAGCCCTCTCTGCCCTACTCTCTCTCCCCCGCAATCCCCAAATGAAATTCCCCTCTACCCGCTCTCGGGCACGCAATTGTGCACTCGAAAATCTCTCTTTAAAAAAAAAATTATCCTCGAAATTCCGCGCACTTATCCACCTCTCTCCCAGAGAGTGCATTAAATTACATCACCGTGTCCTACTTCATAATAATAACGAAAATTCATTTTTTCATTTTCTAGGTGCAAGGAGCCAGGGAGATACATGAACGAGCTGCCACCCACGGCGGTCATCATCTGCTTCCACAACGAGGCGTGGTCTGTGCTCCTGCGAACCGTGCACTCTGTGCTGGACAGGTCGCCCGACCATCTCATCCAGGAGATTATTCTGGTCGACGATTTCTCAGACATGCGTGAGTAGTGTTTTTTCGTCATTTTTTCTTTCTCTTTCTATCTCCTCTTGTGGCTAATTTTTTTTCAATTATTATACGGGGGCGTGCTCTGGCAGTTGGAGAAGAGAGCTTTATAATCTAGTATATATATTCGCCGGTCTGGCCTTAGGGCGAGAAGTTGCTCAAAGTCCGACCCTTAAAAGCTCAGAGATAAGCGCGAGCGAGCGAACGCACTGGACCGGAACTCTCTCTCTCCTTCTTCCTCTCCAGTCTCATAAACATACTAGCTCCCGACTCCTAAGCTCTCCCTCTCTCTCTCTTTCTACCTCTGTTCCCTCGTCCTTTCCCCATTAGCGCCTGCGCGGCGCTGATTGCTTTATCATCGGCGCCGAGCTTTATTATTTTTAATTAGAGAATCGGAAATGTAGCCGACTAACGAGCGAGCGAACGCTTTTTTTCTCGTGCTCACCCATCCTTTCATAATTCGCGCAATCGCGTCGCGCGTATAATAACGCCTGCGGCCGGTCTATATACGAATGGAACCGCGCGTCGCGGATCAATTGACTCGAGTAGCGAACACGCGAAGGTGTATACGTGTGCATAAGGGTTGTATTTTGCGTTGAAACAGAGAGCTGTAATTGTCGGTGGCTTCTGTTTCTGTAGCGATGATTTTATGTTCAGTAGATAGTCTGTGTGTGCGTCAAAGGGAATTAGTTCGTTGAACCTTCAGGCGTGTCGTCATTGACACAAACGTTGTGTGTGTGTGATTTTTGCTTTTTCTTGTGCGCGTTTTGTTTCAAAGTGACGCTCTCTTCTTTCAACGAAACCTTTTGGAAAGCCGTGGGAAAATAAGTAGGTATATTTGAGAAGTCGTGGAGCACCTCGCAGCTGTGCGTTTTGTATGCGCACATGTATATGTATACACGTTCTCGGTTGCATGGTTTTTTTTTCCTCGAGGTTATACATGCTTCAAAGAACTTTTAATTCAAAATTCACGAAAGCCGCCTCGTCTGAATGGAAATGTGCAATCCTTCTCTCTCTCTCTTTCTCGCTCTCAAAAGCAAAGTAATATTTTTAAGTGCAGGAAATAATTCATAACTAAACTTGTGCACCGAGGATATAGGAAAGCGCTTGCCGATCCGCAAAAAAGAATGACAAAGATAGGGAGAGAAAGAGGAGATGCGTATGCGCGGACGATTATACGAGGTTGAGAGATAAAAGCTTTCGTTCATTTCTGAAATGACTTTTCGTATTGCGGGATTTCGCGTGGCTGCATAAGAAGAGAAAAGATTAATAGAGATTTGTCTGTTTGGATAAACTCGGATAATATTTTTGTGATTCTCCATATATGGGATTGGGATTAAGTCATAACCGTAGTTTAGTTATTATTAATACACTTTTCAAGCCGATGCAGAAATACTCTCCGAATTCTGTCATGTAAAAAATGTGCATCTATCGCTATGAATAATTTACAGCGCAATTAACAAATGGATTTTCATTTCTACAAGTACAGTTCGCAAATTCTTCAAATATATGTAGGAACCCTTCTGATCACTGCATGGAAATAAGTCATCCAAAATACTCTTTTCATCCGTATTTTTTATACATTCCAGCCGCCTGTACATAAATACACGGTTCAGTGCAACGTTATTCTAAAAATCCCTCATTTCTTATTATAAATTTACCATATTTCCTTAAACAAATATACCTTTTCCCTTCAACAACAAAAATCTCTACCCTGCACGCCAACCAATCACCTCCATAAATATCAACCGCCAAAAAAACCGGCCTCCCCCCCAAAAAACAATCGCATCCAAACAACACTCCCTGAGGGCAAGGTGCGAAGGAGCTTAGGATGATTGGCCCGTGTAACCCCCTTCGGGCTCTCTCTCTCTTACACACACACACGCTCGGCTTGTCATGTAAATTCAGCGGCGCGCTCGCGTAATAGGCCGGTGATTTTCTGCGGCGCGCGAAACGACACGATTGCGTGCATTGTGCATCGCTCTACTGTGCTATACGCCGCTGCTGCCGGCAACTAAACCGCTTTCGTATCGACGAGAGCGAAACACGCTGATCCGTCGAATCCCCTTATACCCCCCCGCCTGCGTGTGTGTGTGTGTTGGTCCGCGCCAGCTTAATCCGGCAGTCGGCTCGGAGCTTAAGATCGCGAGTGAGTGTACGCGCGGAGAGAGAGAGAGCCTAAGCCCATTCGTTATTCGAATAAATCAAGTCGCGGACTAAGTCCGAAGAGAGAGAGGGAGGTGATATCGATCTAATCGTCACTCGTAAATCGAGCGCCGACTGCTGTAGTAGGTAGTAGCAGCCACCTCCCATTTCTTCTCGTTTTGTAGACCATGGTGTGCATCTTATTTTGCATTTTCTTCCGTTCGCCGTGATTTTTCGTTTGCAGAGTGTAGCCGAGAGATTGCGCGAGCGGCCTTCGCTCGAGAGACGATTGCGAGGTGGCCGTAAATTGGCGGTAAACGCTTCCTCCTCGCTTTCTCTCTCTCTCTCTCATTCGTAGCGCTCTTTTTATTGGTTTTCGCTTTTTTGCGAGTAACGAGAGATATATAATATAGAGCGCGCGGTATTACGGATAATTGGATGGGTTTTTGTCCGCGATTATTTGGATTCTTTAGTGTCCGGGTATAAGCGCTGCCTCGTGGAAAAGCCAATCGGTCGGAAACAAGGAAATAACCAGAACGGTGCATATAACCTTTTTTTTTCTTCTTTTATTATTCGTCGAGTTAATAGATTGGCAATAGAGGTTTATGACGTTAAAATACTCGTAAATACTTAATCTGGTAATTGAAAGTGTCCAATTTCGACGTATAAGCTTATCGAATTATAAAATATAAGAAGCGTATATGCGCGAGGAAGAAATAAAATCGTAACATATAACATTTGTTCCGTGGATATTAAAACACTCTTTTGTACTGATAGTCGCTGGCGAAAAGTCAGCGGTTAGTGACTTTACGATCAGCGGTTATTTCCATAACCGTGCCTCGTGGACGTAACTCAATTAAGATCCGATTCTAGTGCAAAAAAGCTATTCCTGGACTGGAAAACATTAAAGATTTCCACCATGACTCTACGGACATCATATGACAAGGAAGCTGTCGTACATTAAAAGTCTTTTCTCATCTCAAGTTTTAAAAATAAATATAGTCATTCCAAAAAAGTACGCTAAATCGTCAAAAACCACCTCGAAATAAATCACGCGCTCGAAAATAGTCTACGTGTACGACAAGATCCTCTCGTGATCTACCAGAATTAGAAATGCGCACGTGCAAAGCCTCGACCCGGGAATTTTTAGTTATAACAACGTGCGAGTACCTGAAAGGGGTCTGACTTATTCATACTTCATTCACGTTTAAGACGCAGCGCCGGTAGGCGTCGCTCGTCGATCTGCATTGTTAAACGGCATGAAATAGTTATCGTTGAGGATTCGTCCTCGGCAGATGATTTCGCAGAGGTTGAGGGGGGCGAGCTAAATTCGTTGCGGGATCGATGAAATTTTAAAATACATCCACCCGACTGGTTAAGTTTAAAAGTTTTTAGCCGTAACGAGAGGAATGCTTTTATTGCGGCGGCGAAAGCTTTTTACGGATTGTATAGATTACGCGATTTATTTGCGCTTTACAAGGTTTTATGCGTCGTTATAAAAATTATATTCATTTTGGTATGTATGGCGATATTTATCGGTTGGGGGATCTAGGAATACGAGGCAATACGCGTTTGCGAGAGGATTATACATATATATATTTTTGTTATTTTATTGAAATCTACCGCGATAACTTTCATTACTTTTGTTTCATAACGCGCTTTATTTTCGCAACACAAATAAATGTTAAGGGCGCGCGGAGAGGCGAGTCGCGGCTGGTTTTATTTTCCCTCGTAAAAAGGCCATGAGGTTAAAAAATATTCGTTTATATTCAGATGGTAAATAGTTTTTGCGCCGCGTAAAAAGAAAATCCTTTCTTTTTAGGACCATCCGCCCCCGCCCGCCGCAGCATTTTGCTCTAAATTTAACAAGTTTATAAAGTTTTCTCTGGCTTTAAAAGCGTGTACAATTTACTTTCAAGTGTCAAGTGTTGAGTTCGCGAATTTCGTTTAGCTTTTCAGATATTATATTTTTTTTACTTAAAAGTAGCTTTAGTAGTAGGTATGAACGCACTTCTTTTTTACTATAAAGTCGCAAAAGAAAAACCAAAATTGAAACTAAAGGTGTATTTAGCTCTTCCTGAATTAGAAAATATATTCCAAAGGAAAGTTATCCTGATGTTATTACAGTTTAAAGTTGAGCAACGAAAATTCGCTAACGTATCTCGAGAATTTGTAACTTTGACTAGGTGAATTTTCTTTACTCAATTCTAAACTATCAGAACTTTGGAAGGACCTGTTATTTTTTTATTTTTCAAAAAGTTAATAAAAGTCCGTTCTCTATATAGTTTCACTCTTACGACTCAAGTGACACCAGTTCAAAACTGAAGCAACAATTAATTTTTATTTTACTTGTATAATGTCTGATAAGGTGATGGATGGTAAACGTTGAAAGAAGTAGAGTTAATGAACTGGAAACAAATTCTGTATATAAGTTCCATCATATGTTCTGGAATAGCAATATACATTTGGGTTTAAAATTTTTCTCAACTATAATCCCTCCCATCATCATTCCTTACCTAATAAGTCTGCATCTCGGAACGCAACCATACCCAGTACCCTATATATACCTTTCTCAATCCCCACAAGATCCGCAATACAACCCATTATACATACTCGTCACTAACGACCTCTTCTTGTCTCGGTCCTATCATTGCAGCGCACTTGAAGCGGCAGCTCGAGGACTACATGATGAACTACCCGAAGGTGAAGATCCTGCGGGCGTCTAAGCGCGAGGGCCTGATCCGCGCGCGTCTCCTCGGCGCCGCGGCGGCTACTGCACCCGTGCTCACCTACCTCGACAGCCATTGCGAGTGCACGGAGGGCTGGCTGGAACCGCTGCTCGACCGTATAGCCCGTAACAAGACGACCGTCGTATGTCCGGTGATCGACGTCATCGACGACACGAGCCTCGAGTATCACTGGAGGGACAGCGGTGGCGTCAACGTCGGCGGCTTCGACTGGAATCTTCAAGTTAGTTTCTCTGAATGCTGATGACGCGCGACCTCGAGTGTCCCTCGTTATGTACAGGGCTTGCTGCCGAGTCAGCGAGACGTGTGTTGTCTCTTTTGTTTCGTGACGGAATTTGTATATATATATATTTGATTGAGATTTATTTCGGCAGCTATGGTCGCGCGCGAGCGCGAGAGTTTCATAACGTCGTTAGAAGTTAACAATGCAGCTGAGATTGCTATGATGGCGTGATTGCAAGTCGATCGGTTGGTACACGGCGTTTCGTATATATATGTATATATACGTTTTTATAACGCGCGCCTCGTAAATCACGCTATATAGCGCGCGCGCGAGAGAGAGTTTTATAGATTCTTAATATATTTAAATTTTAATTTATAGCTCGTATAACTGTAAGTAGCAGAGTTATAAAAAGTCGGGTCAATTATGTGCGTATATAAATAGATACGTATTTATGTGGACCAGTAAATCAGCCTCGTCTTTTACGCGCGTCTGAAGCTTGCGTCTTTCAAATGTAATGAAATAATTTCTTGCAATTAAATAGAGTAACTGCAATAATAACGTAAATCTTAAAAATGCAAAGTTTGCAAAAACATTTGAACCAGGTTAGAAGAGCAAAATTCACGATAGAACTGCTTGAGTAAATAATGCTTACCAATATAAAACTTGCATTGATACAATTTCTACTTAGCAGTGTAGATTATTAATATGACCAGTAATCTATACAGTAAATTCACGAAATGCTGATTGATAAAAAAAAAATTTTTTTTACAAAGGCAATCCTTATTCTCTTGGTGTCAAATGGTCAAACTCATCAATAACACTTATATTACAACGCCACGTACCTTTTACTTTACAACTTTTCAAACGCGTGTCCCATTACCCTCGACGAGCGCAAACTTCAGTCGCGCATCATCGCCGCGTGTCACGTTATTGAATTTCCGGCCTCCAACACTGGCACTACTGAGACATACGCGACAAAGTAATCGAGGACATTCTCTGTCTGTACGTGTGTAGTTCAACTGGCACGCGGTACCCGAGCGCGAGAAGAAGCGTCACAAGAATCCGGCCGAGCCGGTCTGGTCGCCGACGATGGCCGGCGGCCTCTTCGCCATCGACCGGGAATTCTTCGAGCGCCTCGGCACCTACGACAGCGGCTTCGACATCTGGGGCGGCGAGAACCTCGAGCTCTCCTTCAAGACCTGGATGTGCGGTGGTAAGCGTCCTGCTTTACTTTCCCTCTTCTGCATTATATTATATAATATAAAGTGCTAATTTTTCTTTTATGTAAAACAAACGGATAGTATAATTATTTTAACAATGTAGTATTTCATTGCAATTTTCGATAATTAACGCTCGACGGAACGAGGATACGCTTAAAGAAGCTAAATGCCAATGAATCGCCAGCGGGCCGGTAGAGAGATAAAGTCAATGCTCCCGATAAATTGTCACGGCAAATTGCATCGATTATATAGCTAATTTATTTACTTCGCGAGTATACAGTGTGTCCTCTCTCTGTCTGTATTTATCGCCAGACGATTTTATTGCCGGCAATCGGACTAGTTTTCGAGGCGCGACGAGAGAGAGATTAGTATAACGCAGTAGTCATCGGGCTCTAAAACCGGCTCTCACGCATATAAATTCAACGCGTTAATATAATATAATAATCTGCTCGAATACCACTTTGACAGACTAATAACACCGCATACATAATACTCAAATCACATCAATCCGACAGCCGTATAGGATCGTAAACCGCGTAATCGAATCATTAATTCTTACATCCTCGCGGTTACTTTCACTTGCGACGTATATGACGAGCAATTAATCTCAGCCTAAGATAGCCATCACACACCGCGCGTGTGTATATCTACCTTCGCTCTATACTTTTATAACGATAAAAAGAAGAGACACAATATGCGTGGAGAAAAGCTCGATTAAAAAAGCACACGTATGTGATGTATATACACAGGTACGCTGGAGATCGTGCCGTGCTCGCACGTGGGCCACATCTTCCGCAAGCGCTCGCCGTACAAGTGGCGCAGCGGCGTGAACGTGCTCAAGAGGAACAGCATCAGGCTCAGCGAGGTCTGGCTCGACGAGTACGCTCAGTACTACTACCAGAGGATAGGCCCCGACAAGGTTAGCAACCGCCTCGTGTGCTTTCCATCTTTTTTTTTCTTCTTATTCACTCTTTCGTTTCTTCATGTGGACTTTCCGGATTTTTCACGCGACTTTGTTTTTTTTCCCCTCGCGAAATTGATTTTTCCACGCGAAGAGAGAGCCGCTGAGATTGGTAGTGGGACTGTCGACGGGATGCGCTTTTTTCGATGAGCTTGAATAACGAGTTGTGCTGCTGATGCTGTTTTCGTTTGGTTTTTGTATACGAGAGGGTGCGGAAAATTAGTCAAGCCATTAGTCAAGAGTACAAGGACTTGTTTTTCTTTAATTTTTTTATTTTGGTGTAAATTGTAGTAACGTTTACTGTACTGCCACTTTAAGAGTTTCGGATGAAACTGCAATGGGATTATGATTCTGAAAGAGGGTTTTACATTTGTTCAAAGAGATCTGGGATATAAATACAGCATCACGTAATTAACTTACCATTAATATTATACTCTCCATATTTTTAATGAAATTTTTCATTCAAGCGCGTTACCCCAGTCGCTCGCTATTCAAGCCATTGTAATCGCAATAACTTCCGCAGCTGTCTATTTAACCATTCTTTTAATTACTAAATTCATACCTCAAACCCTTCTCCTCACAGCCATAAAGACACAAATCCTCCATTAAGCAGTCCCACAGCCAGCCTCCTCCGCCTTATAAATTAAAACGGCGCGGGCGCGAGAAAAGGCGCTTCTCGTCGTCGACTCGTCGTCACTTCATAAAACTCGTCGCCTCCTCCGCCTTATAAGAATATTTTTTCAGAAAAGGCGCGCGCTCTCTTTTTGTACATTCACACTGCGCTCGTATAACCCGTCCTCTCCTTTTCTGCCGCTTATATTACACGCCTTACTCTCTCTCTCTCTTTTCTTCCCTCCACCCGATTGTACCAGCGAGCGTCGCTCGTCGTTTACGATCGTTTTACGATTCAACCCCTCCTCACCTTCTCTCTCTTATATACTTGCAGGGAAATTACGGGGACGTGTCGGACCGTAAAGCACTGAGGAAGAGCCTTGGCTGCAAGTCCTTCAAGTGGTATCTCGACAATATTTACCCGGAGCTCTTCATTCCCGGCGAGGCGGTCGCGTCCGGCGAGGTGAGTTCCACGCGGCCGAAATGCCTGCTGCGCAACGGATGTTTGCAGATTGAGCGTCGACGACGGCAGCGGCGAGATGATGATGGATTCGGTCGTCTGGAATCGAGAGCCAGTGGATGGCAAGAGTCGACGTCGTATTATAAGCTTTTGACGTTTCAGGATACTGGTATCGCAGTCGCCGTCGTTTCACTGGCGCGATTCTTCGCATTCACGAGATACCCTCGTTCAGTTTTTAATTAAGGAACAGTTTCACCGAGACACGTTCTATTTTATTTATTTATTTGGTTATATTACACTTTTTCCTCACTTTTTCATTACTTTTCACGCATGTATACCCGAGTATTTAATTTTCTTTTCAGTTAACAGCAATACCCTATAAAGCGATACAAAAATAAACAATTGTTAGCCACTATAAAATGACCAGTCAAACTTCCAATTTACATCGTACTTCACCACCGTACTCTTCGAATCGCTCGCAAGCAACGTCAATAAACGGAAAACCGCCGATTCATCTATACGAAAAAATATTTCCTCCCCGCCATGATGAATATGAAAATGGCTCGTTTCATCAAAACCCGCAGACATGGCGGCCTTTTGTTGACGCTCGACGACATTTGTTGTTCAACCTCGTTTATCGCGCTTAGCCAGAGCGCTCGCCTATATGGATTTTTGAATTTTTCATGACTCGCCGCGTTCCTTTCGGTGATGGGGGGGAGTAGGGGAACAGCACGAGTATACGCAGAGGTGCATTGATTTCGCGGACGGTGTGATAGGATGGACGATAGACGAACGGGTGGATGGGAGAGAGGATTGATTTGTTTTTCCTGATTTATCTCCATGTCCGGGGCCGCGTAATTGCGAAATCAATCTCGCCCTCTGCACCGTAGTGATTCCCGTCGTTCGTTGTTCTTCCCTCGTTGCGGGAGAGATTGTTTTTTTTTGCCTAAATAATGAATTGTTTTGCATGCTCACGTAAGATAACAGGATTTGCGCGCTTAAAGCGCTGTTTTCGCGCACAGAGTCGTCGCGAACAAACAAAAAAAAAACACGCGCATTTCTCGTCGGATTTATATTTTTTCGCGCTTTATATGTGCCGTGTTATACTACGTTTACGCGTTACTCCCTCCCTCCGTCGCGGTATTCTTGCAGGCTTTACCAATTTCGCACCCACCGCGCAGTTTGTTGTTTTCTTCCTACATCCGCGCCGGCGTGTGTGTGTGTATTTTCGCGTACACACGCATACAGTCGAGCTAAGCGGTAAATCCGCGCGGGCGGGTGGGAGGAGACGACAAAAAATGCGGAAAGCCGTACACGAAGAGAGAAATTCCGTAGGAGAAAGGGACAAAGGCCTCGTAAACCAGCGATTCGCGAGCGCGAGAGCGTGAAGATTTTTTTCTCTCCCTTAAATCACGCGGGAGACACAGTCGAGTGTTTCTCGATCGCCGGATTTACAGTGCGACAAAATTGCGGCCGAGTTTTTGCTCTTGTTGTTGTTGTCATCGGGGGGCTGTACGAGACCGAGTACGACGGTTATTGCCAGCGTTGAAAGCGCGACGAGTGGCTGCTGGATCTTTTTTTTTTATTTACGCGCGGTCCGCTGGGGATTCGCAACCCGATTGATCGCGACGTGTATATAGTTGAACGTGATGATAAGCGCGCGCAAGCTCGCGAGATTGATTATATTCGGGTGGTCTTGGTAATGCGGAGAGTACGATGGTGAAGGTAATTCTGTACTATTTGCTTTAATTTTACAGTATTTTATCAAATGAAAAGTACAAAAATTCTACTGACAAACTGTAACGAGTTTTTCGTTGAAAAAGAAATTTTAAAATCCCTTCCAGTGGATAAATTGCGAAACTGATTTTTATCCTCTACCCCGCAAACAAATCCCAAAATTTCAGCCGTATTTCCACAGCCTGGAAAAAAGGCATTATTCCAGCAGACGGAAGGTATAGAGCCATTAGAGCGGCTAATCGGCTTTCGACCAACACCGAGAGGACTACCACCATCACCACAGCCGAAATCGATAATATTTCCAGATCGTCGTTCCAACTGCAGGAGGAGGAAGAGGAAGCCATCCGCGCATAGCTCTAATAAACCTCCCTTTCCTTTTTTTATTCACAGGGCGCCCGAAATTTCCGCTACGCGCTTTCGTTCGAGCCGCGTTATTTTCTATATATATATTGTATACACGCATACCAGCGCTTTTTATCCCGGTCATATATATAAACACATTCGGCGCATTCCGGGGCACCGAAATCGAGAACGTTGTTCGCTGTCCGGCCGTGTCTTCGTATATATACGCGCACGGGAACGCTTGGGGATATTTTTCCTGTATCGATCGCCTGGTGGGAGGAGGAGAGAAAAAAAGTTTGTTAATGCCGCACGGAATATAACCGAAAGCTCTGCGGTCGCTATGTGTATATATACACTTTTGGGAAGAGACGCGAGTTTTTCGCTAAATCCCGTGCGCTTCGTGTTTTTGCTTTTGCCTTTCGTGTCGCGTTCTTTTTTTTTGTTTTTTGTTTATTTTCGAATGGAGCTTTGGCGCGAGTGAAATCGGTAATCCGGACGGGCTGAATTACGCCGATCGCTTTAAATATTTAACTCTTAACCGTGTGCATAGTGTGTATAGTACCTACCCTGTTGTTGCTGTCATTTCACAAAAAAAAAAGTTTATCACCGGAGAGTTGTAGCTGGATTTAAATGAGTAAAATCGGCGCGATTGAAATCACGCGAGGTTTTAGTCACCTGGCGCGCACTGATCGCGACCCGGAATGCGGCGTTGAATTCATGCCAGCGGCATTAAAAAAATAAAAAAAGTTCGCCTCTGCCTCGACACGTGTTCGAACGAAAGCGTGCGGCAGTGTACAGCAGTATACATATACAGCGAACAATCCTCACCCCCCGTGCCCCCCTTGTGTAGACCTAAGACGAGAAACAGTCGAGAGTTAATACACGTAGCAGTAGTACTAACAATCTGACGAGAGCCGTGTGATATTAACCTGATACAATTAGGTGCGAAACTTGGGCGAGGGCGGCAACACCTGTTTGGACTCGCCGGCACGCAAGGCCGATTTGCACAAGCCGGCCGGGCTCTACCCATGCCATCACCAAGGAGGCAACGAGGTACACACCGGATGCGCACTCGCACACATAGCATACATTATACAAATACACACGTACACGATGCGACACAAATCAAGCCGAAATCGTCTGTCTACTGTCTTGTCTCTGTCTCTCTATATCCTCGTTGCACGCCGCATCAGCACGTGACGTCTGCAGTGTGGACCGCGAGATCACGCTGCTATATATATATCCCTCTAAATTGCTTCTGACTTTTCGTCAAGGTGAAGCGCATTCTCGTTCTGGAAATCGATGCTTCTCTTGCATTATCGAGATAGTAATAAATCCCTCGCGACGATTGACAGTTAAATTGTAACCGCGATCCCCGGTGTTATTAAAGAAAAAAAAATTCCATCATCTGTCTCAACCATCGGCACAGCAAAATCGGCACAGCCTTCTCTACCGTAGCGGAAAGCCGACTATGCTTGTGATATATCCTATATCGTGTCGTTCAATTAAGGTAGAGAGCAATCGACGCACATACACCAAGCGCTGAGCTGGTGTGCACTCTCTTGTGTGTAAAGAAGCGGAAGCGCGGTTCTCGCGTGCCGCTAAACAGACGTAATTAATCGCGCGATTTCCAGGACGAGAGACAGAGAAGCGCTCGATCGGTTCCCTCTCACTTTTTTTTTTGTTTCTTTTTCTTCTCTCTTCTGCAAAGAGCTGTTTGTTTTTTCTCTCCTTTCACGCTGTGCACACATACACGCACACTATATGTACATCACTACCGCACAACACGCATATATACACACATAATACAACCATCACTCTACACAAGTGTGTTGTTTTTTTATGGAACGACGAAGCATGATGCGTTTCAGCGCCTACAGCCACCAGACGATATATATATATTTATATATATATACGCATATTTTTTTGTTTATTTCTGTGCGATTGAGTGTGTGAGAATGTGCGATTGCTTTGTTACTCCACCTACACCCCGCATTATAATATATTGTACAATCAACAGCGACGATGCAAATCTGCGCATATAATATATACACGCGCGCACAGAGCATTGCAAGACATGTGTGCAGCGGTCCTGCGAATAATACATATAAGCTCGTGATGTCCTCTTCTCGCCCACCCGCACCTTCCGCCAGCAAGACGAGACCTGAATCGGCGGGGAACTCAACCTCAACATATATTTATTACCAACTAGACTAAGCGACGTTTAATAAATAAAAAAGAAAACTGCTTTCTCTGTTTCATAATGTTCTCTGTTTCTTCACTCTCACTCTTTCTCTCTCTCTCTCTCTCTTTCTCTCTGTCTTCATCAACATTTTCTTTTCTGAACGGAAACATTAAAAAAAATGTTTTTCCATCCTTTCGTGCGTGTGCAGATCCGACAGTTGACTAGCGGACTGTGCATAGACTCGCCCGGCAACCCGGAAGACCTGCATCAGCCCGTAGGCTTCTATGAATGTCATAACCAGGGCGGCAATCAGGTACACGCGACGCCTCCGCCTACTCTACTCTCATTTCCAATGCGATGATTCGTATCGGGCCTTATTTGCTCTTTCTTCTCTTTCTCTCTCTCTTTTCGCTCTATTGTCTCATTCTCTCTCCCTCCGTGCAGTGCACATAATCACGGACTATCCGCGCGTGCAGCTCTCTGTAATTTAGCGACGCGACGACGCGTGGCACGCGCGCGCGCGGAGAGAGGATAACGACGCTCTCTCTCTCTTTCTCTCGGTGATGGTATTGTATTAATTTTGAGAACTGCTGTCTCTTTCTCTTCAAAGGCTAACAATATACATTTTCCTCCCGCTCATTCTGGTAACTCGCGTATATATTACACTGATGGGTCGCACAAAGAGCATTATAGCCGCTTCTTCTCTCGTCTCTTCATTTCTCGTCCTCGACTCGACATGCCCATGTATATTATACTGCATATTATAATCTTCTAATCTTCATCCCACATTTATATACATAAATAAATATACACCCAACCATCATCGACAATATTCTTCTAATCTTCATCGAAGGCAAAAGCAAAAAAAAAGGTGTGCGGTGTGCGTAACCTGAACGCTGCCTGATTAATCCATAATATACCCCTCCGCGCATTAATATACAATAATAGTAATAATAATAATAATAATAATAGCACTAAACATCATCATCGCAACCCCCCGAGACCAACGAGCGCTGGGGCTCTTCTTCTTTTCAATTAAGACGAAACGCATATCACGGACGAGACAGCCACATATACTCACTGCTATCTCCTCATTCCCTATATATATATATACATTTCTCGGTTATACCAATCCCTCCCGACGCGTTTCATTCAGTCGTCGTCGCCGTCGTGGCCGTCATTTCCTGTAGAAAAAGAAGGAGGTGGAGGTATACGTATATACGTGGGAGCACGTCCCGTCCGATTGCCTCCGGGCGGGCGCGCGTATCAGGT
The DNA here is from genome assembly GCA_900474315.1 of Torymus auratus. Lineage (NCBI taxonomy): Eukaryota > Metazoa > Arthropoda > Insecta > Hymenoptera > Torymidae > Torymus > Torymus auratus. The sequence goes on from UXGD01001687.1 coordinate 21,661, forward strand.
ATATAACGAGATCGAGTGGCCCGGGAGTAAACTGCTTACGCCGTCGTCCGCGCTTGTCTCTCTTTCTCTTCCGTGTGTGTGTGTGTGCTCTGCAATCACGCGCCTCTTGGACGCGGGCCCGTTAAACTTTCCGCCTCTTCCTTTTCCCCGTCGTCGCGCGCACGCCTGCGCTTTTCTTTTTCCTCAATCCGTTTGCTTCCCTCCTGCACCTGTGTGTATGTGTGTGTATTTCGCGAGCCAGAGAGAAAGGGAGACATAAAGAGCTTTGTCGCGCGCGCGAGTAACGAGCGTAGAATGAGAACGAACGGTGCTGCGCACGGACGCGGCGCAGTATATACAGTGAGCCTTTGCTTTCGGATGCTTTAACCTTCTCTCGGCGAGTTTAGTACGCGACTCCTCTGTGCCTCTCTTTCTATATACGCTTCGAAGAAAACGAAGAAGAAGAAGAAGGCGGTGGAGTGTGTGTAGGAGAGAAGAGAGGCACACACGTGTAATTAAAATACGGTCGGTGATTTTTTTTTCTTTTTTTTTTTAATTGGAATATCGCGCGATGATGATTTTTCACACCCGCGCATATGTATAGGTATATACATATTATACTCTTTGTTCCCTGTTATATACTATGACGAATTACTCACGCGTCTATACATCGAACTAATTACTCGACTTTTTTAATTGCACTCGCGTACTCCACACACTCGCGTCTTCATCCCCCCCGCCCCGTCTATATACTCATATCCGCCCCCTGTTGCACGCTTCGCTACAGAATGGCTATATATATACACACGTGTACGCGCGCACCTGCCGAAAGCTTACGTAACCCCCCACCACGCTGTGTGTACATAGAGAGCACCATTCGCATGATGATATATATATACCTTGGGGCTGTGTGTGTGTGTCTGTTTGTGTATGGGCTACGGGAAAGAAGAGAAATTCCAGCAGCGCACTCGCCCGTATATATACCTATATCCGAAATTGGATAAACGCGAGTCGATTGCCGACCGCGCTAATTACTACAGAGCGCGCGTGCGTGCGTTGCTGGAATACGTATACGAGTGGACGTATATCTGTGTGTTGGTAGATAAAGAAACAGTCGGATGTGGTGGAGTTTTTTCTTTTATTGTTCTAATGATACTAATTTTCCCGCGCACGCGTGCAGTACTGGATGCTGAGCAAGTCCGGGGAGATAAGGCGGGACGAGTCCTGCCTCGACTACAGCGGCACCGATGTCATACTCTACCCCTGCCATGGCAGCAAGGGCAACCAACAATGGAACTACAATTCGCTGGTACGTCCGAGCTTTCGTAATATATATACTATTTATTGTGACAGAATGTAGCTATGGTTTCGGAATTTACGAGGCGTGAAAATCTATAACTATAATAAAGCCGATTTCCCGTCTGGTTATTAGTTTGAGTAAACTGTTCGAGGCTCGATGACGAAATAATGCATAACGGTAGCGTAACGCCCACTGGAACAATATCGCTGTGTTCTTTTTCTCTCTCAGTTTGTTTATGCGAATAATAATACCGAGCGAGTGACACAAAAACGAACGTTTTTTTGCACGTTTTACCCGACTCCGCGTATAATCTCGCGCGCGTATCGATGCCGATAAATTTTAGTAGTAAGAGCATTAAACGCGGCGGGAGAGCCACAATACGCGCGCGTTCGCCGAAACAAAAGGCGGCGGCGCAATGCGGTTCTATATCTCTCCCTCAGCACCGCGTTCACTGATCTATGAATAGACGAGCTGCGAGAGGGTATCGCTTGATTTTGCTTTTATTACTCGCGTTTAATACCCCGCGCCTGCTAAAATATTATTGCCGGAAATCAAACGCGGCGCGGTGGGTGTGATGCACACACCTTTTCGGCTATTTTCGGCTCTAATCGTGGTGTATTATACCTATATATATAAAGAAAAAAAAGTATACTCGAGGTACGCGATAAAATGAGTATTGTTACAGCGTCGCGATTACGTTGTCAAAGTAGACTTTTCAACGCGAAGTATAATTAACCCACAATGGGGAGCACCAGGGATTTTATACGTTATATTTCAACGTAGTGTATGTATATACGGTACGATACACGCGTGAAATGCAAATTCCTCGTTATCATTCACCCGCGCGCGAGCGCAGTTATTTCATCGCCGATATAAAAACACAAGCCCGCGTGTTCGCTCGAATTCCCGGGGGAGAACAGCACTGCTGCTGCTGCTGTGTTCATTAACTCGATATTCAAGTAACCTCCGCACAATGCGCCGATTGATCAGGTCAGAGAATGAGCGAGCGTTCCATTGTCCTTATACACGTGTGCTTTTTTTTTATTTTACGTATATTCCGGTCGACATGGTCACCACGCTCGCGTTGAAATATCGAAAAGGCGGCAGCGGCTGCCGTTATTTATGCTCGCGCATAATAATAACGTCGCGGCCCGCGGGCTTTTTGTCACGCATCGAACGGAATTATTGCGCCGCCGCTCCGCGGAGATGAATTAATACGGAGAGAGTGTAGGCGGGAGGTGGGAGCTATATCGATATGCTTTTTATCGGGAATTTTCGTCAATCGCCTAATTGCGCTCGTAAATCTTCATGCGCGGCGCACGCGGGGGAGAGAGCCGATCGATATGGGAGTGTTGCCGCTGCCGGTGCGATTTTATTACGACGAGGTACTTTTGAGAGGTATGTGGATTGGATTTTTGCTTCCGTTTTTGGCGTGAGTCTCGAGCAGGTGTAAAGAGTATTTTATTCGCGGTACCTATAACTACGTAGACGAGGGTGAAACAATTTTTACGGGTTTACGCGGAAGCTTTGTTTTTGTGAATTCGTTGATCCGCGAAATATAAGATATAAGTAAATACGCGTTGTGAATAATAAACGTAAAAAATATATCTAAAGCGGATATAAATTTTAGGCGGAAATTCTTTTAGGATTGAATAAACACAAGGGGTTTATACATACATTCGCGTACGTAAAATAATTTTACGGAATCTCTCTGTTTCACAGCTTCGATTTTACGTAAAACGTACTTTATACGTCTGATGTGCGTAAACAAGGTTATTGAAGGGAGTTGATGGGATGCAAATTTATGATAATATTTTGTTTGGATTGTTTAATTACAAAGAAATATTTGGTTTTCAATACTTTGCGAAGTCAGTTGAAACAATTTAATTTAAATACAGACGAATATAAGTTCATTGAGTTGATACTAATTATTTTAGTGTGACTGTGTCAGAATAGAGATCAATAAAATACTTTTAAATATATTTTCTATGAAGCTGCAATTTTAATTACAAACATCAATTTTATTTAACATCATCTTTGTGTATTTTGTATACTAGTTTTCTTACGAATTACATTTTATCTAGTATGCAGGGAAAAATAGTTATTGAACTTAAGAAAACTTTACTTTCATATAGTCGATCTTTACTCAATATTTTGACGATATTATTTTACAAGACTGGCAAAATTAATTCAACAATGTTTTATTACGAAATATTGAAGCAGCTCTTAGACAACATTGCCGCAAGGCATTTTTCAGTTTTTTCATTTCCTATTCTTTATCTCCACCCAATATTGTAACTGCATTATTTCAATATTGTTCCAATATTATTGCAATAATAAATTATATTTATTGACGAAAAAAATATTATGTTTATATAAATGTTTTAAAAATAATTTTCCGATAGGTGGCTATTTCGGGTAGTATCTGAGCGGTACTAGCCGAGATGGCCACGTCGATACGTGAAAATTATTTTTTTTAAACATTCACAAAAAGTATTTTTTCATCAATTATAATATTTAATTATAATATTTAAGAAAACGCAACAATATTGGAACAATATTGAAAGAATACGGTTACCGTACTTATTGCGTAGAAATTAAGTAGGAAAAATTAAACTTTGGAAATAATGAAAAAACGAAAAAAAAATACTTTGTGCCAATATTTTTCAAGTGCTGCTTCAATATTTTGTAATACATACATAATTTTATTAAATTTTGCCGTGAAGATAGATTGCTGAATAGGATTGAATGACTTTAAAATTAATTTATTTAAAAACGATACTTGATACAATTTGGAGAGTTATTAAATTCAAACAAGATTATTATAGAATTTCCGACAACTAATAACGTTACGTATATAACTAGAACATGATACTCTCTGTAATGAAATATCAGACTAATTTACAAAATTTCAATTCGATATTATGTAAAGGTAAGGTAGTAAAGGTATTATGTATTTATGCTTTTGAACAAAGTTTTCCTATTAGTAAATTAAGACTTTCAAATTATTACAGTCAACGCTTTCAAATTCTATTACCAGACATTTCGCGATATCGACTAAAAATTAATTATATAGAATAGAATCCCTTATTTTACAGCATGAACCTGATTCTCGACATACGATACTATATATTGTTTATATACACGCAGATAGTCTATGAACTATATAATCACATCGATCGATAACGCCAAACTTTCTGCCTCTCCGTCATTCTATATACTCATTCGAGTCCATAAAGCCTTCCAAAACCATCACTCAAATAACTATACGTATACTTTTAAAACCTATAACTCTCATACTCTAATTCTTCCTTCCTTATTCCAGACGAAGCAGATCAGGCACGAAAGCAGCGGCAAGTGCCTCGCCATAACGGAGAGCAAGAAGCGTCTGCTGATGGAGGAGTGCTCCCCGTCCGCGGCACGCCAGAGGTGGGCTTTCGAGAACTACGATCCCTCAAAGCTGTGATACCGCGTGCCCCTCAGAGCCCTGCAACAGCATCATCGACGCCTTCGCCAGCAGCCGCCACAGCCACAGTCGCAAGACACGATGATGATGATGCCGGCGCCTCCACTCCTCTGAGACACGACGACGATGACGACATTCCGATATGCTACGACACTGCGTATAGGCGCTCTAGCGCGTTTGTAATGATATACGACGACTGCGCTGTATAAAAGATATTCCAAGTTGTTCCCTATATATGTATAGGGAGAGAGTGAATGAAAGAAAGAAAGAGTTATTATTATGATGATGATTATTATTATTGTAAGTGTATGTTGTGTATGTAGAGCGTAAGAAAGAGGGGCCGAGAGAAAGAGAGAGAGAGAGAGAGAGAAATGGAGAGAGCAGCTGCTGTTGCTACTGTCCCAGAGGGATGCACGCGCGCGACTCGTCTCTCGTCCCCTTCTTGTTGGACATTTCTTCTACTTTAAGAGAATAAGAATGAGGAATGATGATGATGATAATGATTATGATGATGACGACGAAGATGAATAGAAGTATATATGTATATGGTGACGAGTGATGGGTTTAACGCGTTCAGTTTGTGCGGCCAGCGTGCATGTATATGTACTCACACGTTGACAGATTATTTTTATATTTTTTCTATATAATAAAGAGAGGGAGAGAGAGAGAGAAAGAGAGAGAATGTGAGAGCGAGGAAGTAGGGCGTTGTGACGTTATAGGGCCTTGTACATTTCTTGTAAAATAATACGATATTCCAGACTACGATCAATGCCAGTTTGTTTCTAGAATTATTAAGCTGCCGAGATCGCAGGACAGAGATTATTATAAGAAAGAGAGAGAATGTGGGAGAAGGAAAAATGTATGAAAGAGGGTGAGAGAAAAAGATTCGCGAGAAGAGATATACCGCGATCGATTCGAGGAGATTATTATTATTATTATTATCCTTATTATTATACATAAATATATATGCAAGGTGCTGTGCGAGCGAGAGACAAATAAGGTATAGAATAACGATTAGAGCGCAACTTGAGCGTGTATGTACGTAGGTATGTATGTATACAACATTCTGTACGTGTCTGTGTGCGAGAAAGAGAAAGAGAGCAAAAGAAGACGAAAGAAGGACTTTAATTAGCTCACACTACCTAGTTGCCAATTATTGTAACCGACAAACAATCCCGCCACGGGCGCCGGAGCTCGCGCTCTCACGCGCGCGGTTATCTGTTGTTGTCTCTCAACCCCGCGCGCGCCCCGTCCGCTATCTCGCTCCATTTTCGTGTTCTCTATATATAGATATACATACCGCGCGCGCGAAATTCCGGGGGCAGTATGTATAACTGTTCACTCTCGCGCCTCCAGGCCGTCGATTTCACGTTTCACGGCCTTTGCGAGAGCGCGCGTGCATAAGTCACACGAGGGGTGAGAGAAAAATACGCGTAATCAGGCGATCTCTGTTTCTCATTCTCTCTCCGACTCTTAATTACCTCCGGCCATCGACGGCGTTTCATTGTAATCGACGAATCACGGATTTTACAGAGCCGATTGCTCACCTGTCGCTCGTTCAGACACGGAATGGCCGAGAGTGACTAAGAGGCTGCGATTATTCCTGTTTTTCGAACGGAGAGAGAAAGAGCGAGCGAGTAATCAGCGTGCGTCAGGCTATAGTGCATCCGTTCGTGAAGGTAATATACGCGCTGCTCGCTGTTGTTATCGAACGACGTAACAGAAGAAATTCATTCCGAGAGAAAGGAAGAGCGAATGAGTGAAAGAGAGTGATGCGTGCGTTTATATAAAATCTATATAAATATATACATATTATACATACATATTATACATATAAATGTAAGCAGGAACATTTTCTACGTTTGGTAAGGATGTGGCATATCGTTTAAGAGAAAGTGACATATGAGAGACGGCGCGAATCTGTGCTCTCATCGATGTAATATCGAACGTGCCTTATATTTCGTGTACATAAAAAAAAAATATTACGAGTTAGAATTACGAGGAATAAGAGGAAATAATAATTAAAAAAAAAAAGAAAAAAAACAAGCAACAACTACTATATATTGTCATCATCACGAAGCGACGAAGAATAAGAAGAGGAAGAAAATGATAAAACAAAAAAACTCTACGATATCGTGCAAGCATTTGTGTTGAATAAAATCGATGTTGTTTTATGTTAAGCAAGGACTTTTGTTTCTTTCTCAATCCCATTCGCGCTCCGCGCATTCACACACATCCTCCCTAACTCTAATTACCCTCCTCTGCGTGCGCAAATATTTTTCCCGAACACCACTACCGCGTCACACACTTGTACGCTTTGAATTAAAGCCTATATACCGGGCCTCTCGCAAACGGTTTAATTCATCGAGCGTAATTCCTATCCCCAACGATCTCTATACTACAAAGCTCATTCGAAAACGAGTGAGTACATCTATATACATATACATAGGTACTTCTCGCTTTGGTAAATAAAGTGATAGGAAGGGAGGTGGGGGATGAAGCGCGTGGCAATTAAGTGCCGTGGATAGATTAAAGCCCGAATCTCTCGTACTATGCTAGCTCTGCGGTGTGCAGAGAGAGAGGCAGGCGTCAGCGAACGAAAACGAAATCGCTCGTTATTCTAGCGCAGCCGCGTTATGAACGAGCCGGGGAGTGTCGCCACTGTTGCACGCGCCACCACAGCCGCCGAGCTTGCACGAGAAAGCTTCCTTTTATACCTACATCGAATATTTTCGATTTATCCGTAAACCACATTCTATTATCCACATATTATACTCACTCCTAAATTTCCTTGAATTTTAATAACATTCCTATTTTCAACGCGACATACCACGTAATTATATTTCAACATATATATAATTTATCCTATATGTTATACTACGACGTCAGCTTTGATCAAAGCACACAGCCGTTGAATGGGGGGCGCGCGCGCAGCGGCGCCTCCTTTCGGATTCATACTTTTTTCACCTATCCGCTATGCGGGCGCATATCATGAATGAGAGAAAGAGAGAAGACAGCGCGTACCTATATATATATTTCGGCGCTTGCGCTCAAGATCACTCCCGCATATCTGAGCTTGACCTCGTTTCTCCTGAATGGCCACTTCTTTTCATCCTTCCATATACCCTATCTAAAAAAAGCTCCATCCACTATTTATTAACAACCTCTCGTCCCAGCCTCCCAAAAAAGCACCAACCCAACCTCCCTCAATAATTCATTATAATTGAACGGAGAATTCACATTCGCCGAGCGAGCATCATCATGATAATCAACGCCCTCGTACCTGCACACATTATATATTACACACATATCGAGACGTATAGACGAGCCAGGGGCTATGCGCGCGCGCGTATAGATCGCTCTCCTCTGCCGGGGATAGAGAGAGCGCGAGAGAGTAAGTTCGATCCGCGTGCGCACGCACGAAGGACTCTCCGTCGGGCGTGCGCAGTGGCCACCTGGGTGCGGACGCTTGCTCCGCTGCTGCTACTCCCGAAGAACCCGGACAGCCGCAGCGTCGATTCCACATCGTCCTCTCCTCGTTCGCACGCGCCACTGCTGCTGCTGCCGCCGCTACCCTCGAGTTTATCCTACCGAATAGAGTGCTCGTACGTACGAGAAGAGGTAAGGGAGTCGAGATGAGGAGCGACGAGGGGCTGCTGCTGCCGCGCGTGGGCGAGGCTCACCACAGCCCGGAGTAGAGAAGGTGGCATTATACATCCGCCGTATACAGTAGCAGCGGTAGTGGTGGTGTGTGTGTGTGTCTGTGCCCGTTAAAGTGTTCTTACGGAGCGCGAGCCGCGGCTGCAGCCCTACGGGCGAGCGGGCTCCAGGATCCGAGTCGTCGCAGCAACAGGTATTATACGCTTACATACACACAGAGTCTCTTGTACACATGTCCAATTAGCACGAGCGCGCGCTTACTACTACTACTTGTTTGTGTAGACGTCGCCGTTGCTGCAGCGCCGTAACGCGGAGACGACTGGCGACGAGGAGGACGAGGAGGAGGAGGATTATCCAGCAGCAGCCATGCCGGAAGCCTCGACCTCGGGCTCGGCGATACCGCCCGACGACCCCGACCACTCGACCTTCGAGAACAAGAGCGGCCTCGCCGAGGACATGAAGTTCCTCGCGCGCATGCCGGAGCTCTGCGACGTCACCTTCCTCGTTGGCGACACGCGCGAGCCGGTCTGTGCGGTCAAGGCTGTACTCGCCGCCCGGAGCAAGTGCGTATATATATATATCTGTATAGGAGTAGCGATCAATCTTTTGGAAGCCGCCAGGGGATTAGGATGATCCCGCAGGGGAAAGTGGGGTGGAGGCCTTGACGCGAGTTTTTTTTCGCAGGGAGAGAGAAGAGGGGGAGGTGTTTTGGTGAATGGAGGGTTGGTATAGGTAAATGTTTTGTGAGAGAGGGGAGGAGATGGCAATTTGTCCTTGCAAGGTCGATGTGGATTCGAGGCGGGGGGAGAAGTTTAGAGGTAGAGCTGGGGCTCTGGTACACGCGGGGGTGTATATAGGGTAATGATGATTAAGGTCGAGGGGGACGTGGGGTTGATTAAATTTAAGGCCACTGTGGGTATAGGGGCTGAGTAATATTTGTGTATGCTAGTTGGAAGAGTGCGAAAATGGAGAAAAGGGAGGGTTTAGCTATTTTGTTGTAGATATAATTTCAGCTGTAGGGTAAAGTATTTCGCGCTTAATTATCAATGAAGGGTCGACGTTCATTCATAGTTTTATTAGGTACTTGTATATAAATTTTATATTTTAGTTTGCCTATCGTATATTGAAATACGTTATACATAAGGATAAAATAATAATTCGAGGATTGATGAATGAACCTTTACTTACGAAAACCTTTACTTATGAAAATTACAATTCGAGGATTGATGAATGAACCTTGAAGTACCAATAAAAAGATTCAAGTTCAAAAATTTTGAAAAAAATTTGATATCACTATCTAAAGAAAAAAAGAAAAGCAAACCCTCAGCCATAAACTGACATTACAAAACGATCCAATATACTCTCCCCCATCATCTTCCCAATACGACACTCGCACCCTATACGTCGCACCCTCCTTCCACACTCTCGCATCGAATCAACAAGTACGCCCTCCCCCTTCCGCCCCATCGCTCTACAACCTGTACATATATATGTATATACAAACGTACTCTGTGCGTCAGGGTCTTTCACAAGATGCTGTACCAGGCGCCGAGCCCGCAGCGCAAGAAGGAGCCGCCGCCCAAGGAGAACAAGCTTCGCTACTTCCTGAAGCGGAGCTCGGAGCCATTGCTCAATCTCCAGAACGCCGCGCAACAGGTAATTTATACAAGCAAGTGTCTTTATTTCCGCGCGTGTACATATATACACATCGTCGCTTTCTTTACTGCTGCGCGCGACTATGGCTTTCTTGGAAGTATATATTATAATGGGTGATGATTATGATGGTCTATAGTGTATACTTGGAGAGTTATGTTTATATGCGCGGGCGATGAGACACCTCGTGTATAGTCTTGAGTGGACGGATGTGTGTATGTGTTTACAGATTGAATTTGTAAAAAGGGGATGATTGATGGTTGACTTCGGGCTGCACGAGAGCAAAACAATACAATATTTAAATTCTGTACAATAAATTATTGTCTCGCTCTTGAAAATTCTTGAAAATTTCTCTCTTGTCTTGGTCTTGTCAGTCAATATGAAAAGTATTATTGTCTTGT